>VWYH01008014.1:648340-742192 GCA_013399365.1 Pampusana beccarii | reverse complement strand
GAGGTCGTGGAGTCTCCTTCACTGGAGACATTCAAAACCCGCCTGGACGCCTTCCTGTCCAGGGCTGGTTTTCTGCCTGTCTCGCTCAGGGGGATTGGACTAGATGATCTTTTGAGGTCCCTTCCAATCCCTAACATTCTGTGATTCTGTGATTCTGTGAACAACACTAACCACTGTGGGCTTATCTGCGTGGCTTTAATACAGCAGAACTGGCCCTCAGCCACCCTGAAATGTTATGCGTCCTGTTAGCAGAAATGGTTGAGTGCTGTGGGGGAGAGATACCAACCATCAGTGCATCAGCGTTCAACAAAAGGGGAAGGCGAAAACTTAGAGGAATTGATTTTAAGGCAACTTTCCAGGTATGGAGGAAGATAAAGTAGTATTGTTTTAACATAAGCATGAAAAAATCTAAGTGGTGCAGGAGAAGCGACAGCATCAGCTTATAAAGCACCAGCATTTACTAATCACACCGCTGATCAGCACCTGTATTAAGGGTTGGCTTTGAGCATCTCTTGGTTCTTCATCCAGCCGCTCCATCTTCTCCCGCACTTCAAACCCGCACGGAGCTGCTGGCTGCGCAGTCCGCTCAAAACGGTGCCGATCTCCGCTTTGTAAAGCCCCGTATCACATCTTGGCTCCCTCTTAAAACCCGGCCACGCTGCGCCCTTCTGGTCCCCGGGAGCTTTTCTGCAGCCGGGTGGTACCTGCAGCCCTCGCTCAGGCTCTGAACAAGCGCCCGGGTTGAGAACGGAGCACGTTGTCCTGCATGGGTGCGAAGGAACACACACAGGAGGCTGGGGAATTCATCTTTGAGACTGAAACCATCAAAAAATCCCATCTAATCTCTCGCTGGCGCTTGGAAGCTCTCACAAAAACGCACTTGAAGAGCCATGCCTTCATATTTCTGACCTCTCACTAAGCTCAAGAGAAATTATTGCTGCAGTGGGAGAGCTGAACGCAGCTCTTAGCCTTGCCTTGGAAACAAAACTTTGCTTTCTGGATGGATGTCCTCGTGGGTGGGGATTAATGGGTTTTAGAGCTTCCTGGTATTGTGGCATGTTCCATTTTTTCCTTCTTTTGCATCCTGCCTCCTTTGAGCAGGCTCTGCCTTGCTAACAACCCCTTCCTGGCTTTTCTAGAAATAGCCCTTGGTTCCAGCTTTCCTCTGTACGGGTTTAATTACATGTTGTCTAAAGCATGAATTGTTCCTTGCTCTTCAGCTGATGAACACCACTAGCAGGAAAGAGAAAAACTGTTTGATACGGACAATATAAACGTGAATTAGGGTCAGATGTTACCAAAATTGTGTATGTAATAAAACCATGGATGAAGGGTTCCAGTTGCTGTTATAAACTGCAGTTTTACACATTGTTTCCTGCTCCTACGAGCATTAAACGTGCCTATTGTTGGAGTTTATAAGGTGAAAATCCTTAACGTTTTTGGCTTAACTGCTAGCAGGCAGATTTCTCCTACCCCAAACTTTAAATAGCAGCTTGATCACTGTAAACACATCTGCCTTTTTAATACTACTTAATCTTCACAGCAACTGCACGTGATGAAATCTGGTGAATTTATTGAGTTGTACATTCTGTCACAAGCCATTTTATTGAAAGGTTGTAATTAAATTCAGCCCTGGTAATTGCACAGCTCCCTATTTCGAAGTCTGGGGTTGCTGCTGGTCTATGGCTGCAGGAGGATCCTCTGGGCACTGGTGTGAACTGGGAGTAATGCTGGGAAAGTGAGTGGAATAGAATCGATGTAAGTGAACTGAAAATTCACTCACCCAAGAAGTTTCCCAGCAAATTATCCCGTAATCACAGACCTTATTTCATCCACAACCTTCAAACTCTCAGCTAGTAAAACATCACAATCCCTTTTACTATTGGTTATATATCATTATGGCCCTTTTACATGTCAAGAAACTCAACTACCAAAAGCTGCCTTGCCCAGTAACAAAGTTTTGCAAGAGCCAAGCCTTCCAGCAACAAGATTTCTGCTTGAGATCGAATCACAACTCCCAGCTCACCGGCTCTGCAGCAATTTAGGCAAGAAAGAGACCTCAGCAATTCTTCCGACCTCAAAAATCCCAAACCAAGTCACCTAAAAGAGCCTCGCACCTCCCATGTTCTGATTTCATACCCAGTTCTTCCTCTAAACCACACTCCAGGTCACGTTTTTGATCTAGGACAAGAAAGGATAAGGACAAGATGGCTTTTAAGGTCACCGTTTCACATATCTGACACACCTAAGCTGATACACTTGAAGGTAATGAAAAGTCAAATGAAGAATTTTCGCAACAGTCTGGATCCAGCAATCAAATTTTAGCTTTGCGTATTTGTAGGAATTCATTCCCACGTTGTTTTATCATTGTTTGTGTTTCTCCTCCAAGATACTGAAATCAAGAGATTATTCTGAAGAGCAACAACATTTTGCACAGAATAGTATTTACAGCGCTAACGCAGCTACGCAAGGACTGTTTGCTTGCCTGTGTCTGCCAAACCAGCGGAAGAAAAGGCTGAACGACACCGCATGTTGTTTTCTGTCAGTTTAGACCCAGCTTATTGGACTCCGCGCAGAGAAGCAGAAGTTGGACCAGGCTCAGAAGAATTCGCCACATCCACGCTCCACCGATTACATTTGCGGCCTGCAATGTTCTGTTATTCCCTCACTGATGTCATACAGATATTTCACTTGTCTTTCGAGCTGATTAGGTCCAAAATATGATTAATCACTTCATGCCAGCTGGACACAAATGTAAAGAATAGGGGTCTGTATGTCCAAATTAATTAATAACCCCCTTCAACAGCTGGAATGACTACATATTTAGATCAGATCAAAAGAGGCTCCATTTCTTTACAGAACAGGTTTATCGTACATCCAAGCTACGCTTGTGTCTCAGGAGGTCACCATGATAGAGGAGCTAGGAGCCAAGTTCAAAAGGGATATTTAAGCGATTCCAAGATTTATTCTTCCTTTTAGGCATACTCCACACTTGAAGCCCGCGAGGCAAGTACACAGGACTTCAAAGGCTTCCATATAAATTAACCTGTAAACCTTGAGGGAATGGGACTGGGAAAAATCTCAACTCGTAGCCATGGATTTCAAGACAAAGCAAAACACAACTACAACACCACATCCAAGGGGCGAAAGTTTGATCAGAAACAAGAGGACAAAAGATGAAGCGCCGTAAGGCAGTTGTGTCCCTCTCAGGTCAGTGGAGACGCCCCAGCCCGTCAGGCTTTTTCCACTAGTCGGGAAGCTGGAACAATTCTAGATTTGCAGCATTGGCGCCAACACCAGATTTGGCTTCTCGGCCTCACTTCGTTGCCCATGGTCATCTCAGGGGGGAGCTGGAGATGAAGAACAACAGAACTGCAGAACGGGAACTTTTACAATGGAAATTTGTGATGGTTCTGGGAGGGCTTTATGTTTCCAGGACCAGAAAGATGGATTTTTCATCTGTGTATTTGCCATACAACCATCTCCCCTCGCTGGACAAGGACCAGATGCTTTGAGGAGGAGGTTTCCATCAATCACCGTCGTCCCATTTCCACTCTGCTGAGACTAAGAGCCCCCGTTCTGCTCTCAGTTAAACCACTGGCTTTGACAACTGTCAGACAGAACCACAGATGAGGAAGAAAGACTGAACCCGACCCAAATGTGCACGTGTCCACAGAGAAAACTGCGGTGGGATCTGATGGGAAGGTGCAGCAAAACTTATCTTCTAACAAACCCATTGCAGGACAGAGATCAAACAGCACATGTCCATTTTCTGACTACACTGACCCTTCTGCTAGTTTTCCATCAACTTTGTAAGGCTAATATTGCCTGCAAAAACAGCTCCTGAGATTGCTGCAGTAATAACCTGTAGCAGGTCCTAACTGCATTAGTTTAAATAAGAATTCTGTGACACAATCCCCAGGTGCTGAATTTCCTTCCTCCGGGTCTGAAATAGCCCTGGTCCAGGCTCTCGAGCGCTCTGGTATCTCCTCAGGCCCATGAGACCCCGCAAAGCACCACGTTTGAAAAAGGATGCGCTCCTGGGCACCACTTCATCTGGCCAAGCCACAGATGGACACTAAGCCTGGGGCTCTTCCACCCCAGGAACTTTTTAGGAAAACTCGTACATACAAGACACAGCGTTTTACAAAGACTTTACAAAACTTTTTCAGTTCCCAGTGGATAACGAGACTCTGCACATCAGTCTGAAAAGTCCTTTGTAGCCCATCAGTAGCTGAACTCTTCAAACACTGATACAAATCCTGAGAAATCTTATCTGAAAGAAAGAAAAGTCTGTTGGGGAGGTATCGTTAACTGACAGGTATTTGTGGAATGTGATTTTTGATGCAATATTGGGTTATGTTATCTCTTGCTGTGCAATGGGTTGGGAACTTTCCTCCTCCTTCTCCTCTGCACAAAAGCAGCGCTGTGTAATAACACAGGGGGGTTCTCAAGGAACTCCTGTACCAGCTCACGTTGCCTGCAGGCTGCGCCAGGGAATTTCATTCATATGTAAAACAACACAGAGTCCCCCAGATTCCAAAAATACACACACTGCACATATGTAACTGCTTCCAGGAACAAAGCAATCTGGCAAAAATCTGCCCTGCAAGCGGTCAGGAAGGGAAACTTCCAAAAGCGTGGCTCTTTTTGATGGGCTTTGAAAATTCACCGAGAGGTCTCCCAGTTAACACTTGCATGCTAAAGTCTAAGAGTTCTTCCTCTTACTTAAAATCAGCTTTCAGGATCCAGGAAGCCAAAAGCATTTTATGCACACAGGGCTCACCAATTCCTCTGTTACATGGGGTTTTTCCCTTTATTCCTGTCCTGATAGCAACCAGAACATCATGAGCTGCAGGGACCAGCATCGCTGGCACCCCATGTTTCACTTATGAGGGTCTAGGTGAACTTAACTAATTAAAGCTCACAACCCCTCAGCAACAAAGTCACCCCCCATTATGGACAGCTAGCAACTAGCATGGAGAAATTAAACGACATACGCATTGTCACAGAGGTAGTTCTGATACTAACCGCGGTGTATCAAGGGAAGAAAAGAGTTTTACGAGAAGCCGTAACTCCGAAGTGCCCATCGCTGCATTCTTTTCAATGGGAGCTGGGGTGGTGCAAAGATGCAGGCACAGCCCCAAGCTGGTACCAACTGGCCATTTATAAGCATGATTAAAGCATGCTAGACAGGAGGGGCTAATTGCTATTCCTTAAACACTTCTCCCTCTCACCAGAAAGATTAAAAAAAAAATCCTGTTTCTAAGAAACAGATGGGATCTATGAACTGAGGGCATAGTGGCTGGGGGAAAGATGAAAAAGACTCCATGGGCCCAAGACGCCAACAGACAGCACTCACCCGAATCCAGAGCGAGAAATACTGCGTCTAGTTTTAGCCATCACTTCTTTCAGGCATCACTTGCTTCCTTCCCCTGACACGCAAAGCCAATTCCCAGCGTGGAAAGTTAAGAGTTCTGCCTGACAAGGACGGTTTTGCTGAGTCAAGCTCAGGGGAAGGTAAAACCAGCCAAGCGACCGAACGCTGATAGAAAGGTAAAAATCCATGCCCAGAAAAACAAGTCAAGAAAAGAGCTGGAGGCACCATTTCCTGCTGGTTCTTTTAAGACCTTGTCTCAACTTGAAGGTGATTAAGACAGGTTATCTAGCAAGACTTAACACACATGCCCTGAAAACCTATCACGGGCAGCAAGCGATATTACATTAGCAGAGCTTGATAATTGTATTTTATTTGTTAAGAGTGCTTTCCAACCTACAGCAGACAGGCTTTAGCTGGAGGAACCAACTTCTATATCTGCCCGCTTCAAAGCATCCCGTGCATTTTCCACTGATGCAAGGGGCTGTGTAAGACACAACATATTGGTGATATTTGTTAGCTCTTTACTTCTGTGTGTCATCCATAAGGCAGGGGGTTGGGGATAATAGCATCGGACACATGAAAGCAAGAAAAGCATTTAAAAGCAGCTCTTCAAACAAAAGAACACGAACTCTCCTCCATTCAGTGGGAAAGCAGCACTACTGATCCCAACCATTACACAGAACAAGAGGGATTAAGTGCTATTGCCTAAACTGACAACATTGCTTATTTCTCCTGAGCGGGTGCCAAATCCTTCTTTTTGGATGCATGGAAAAATCTAGGTCAGTCCCATCTGCAGGAAGAGGCTGCTCTGTCAGTGGCGTTGCCGTTTCAACATCCATTTGTTCACAACTAAATCAGAGTCTCCGGGCTCCATCTGCTCCTTCCTCGCAGTGCCGGGGTGGAACGGGTCCAGAGCAGAGCTGGGCAAAACAGAAACGGGGCAAGGGCCCCGCTCACCTGCTCTTTCAAATAATCAGTGTTGCCAAGGAGGCAGAAGAGCGAGGGCCGGGATCCAGAGCGGCTCTGGGGAAGGCAGAAGATGGGAAAATAGCGGAAAAAATTAAAAAAAAATAATCTACTGACTTGCAAAGAAGCCACAGCGGACTGCAGTGGTTTCACAAGACTCCAGCCCAAAACCAGACGCCGCGGATTCCACCTTTCAGCACTAAGGGGGAAAGATGGTCCATCTGGTAAGCAGTCATTAGCCTGAATATGTGACAGCCAGGGTTAAAGACACCATCACACCACCGGCCGCCTGCATAACCTCAGGCAAAGCTACACAGCTCCTCATTAGTTCCTCACAGGAGCCTCTTCACTCAGCAGCAAAGGGATGAGAAACAATAGTTGCAACCCAAAGGGAGAAAAAAAAGAAAATAAAATAAATAAAACGCACACAATAACACACAGCGTTGCGCTGAGGACTGAACAGCTGTTTCCTTCTGTGCTAACTGGCAAGAGGCTGGGAGGGCTTGGCAGATCCGCTGCGTTCGCTTCCAAGGAGACCCCTTTGGAAACGCCATCGGAACAATAGCGGGGATCCCATCCAGCAGCACGTCGGCATCGCAGGGACGCCTGGAAGCGCAGCGAGGCTGCCGACACCACCGACACCACGGCGGGGAGAGATTCCTAATGGACTTAGAGGGGTTTAAAAGCTTGAGAAGAGTCGCTCGCAACGGGGGAGTGCCCATCTCTGTTTACGGACCGACTTTCTCATTAAGGATTTTAAGCCCGCTCTGAATGAAAGCAACAAACACATCAGCAGGAAGCTGGGAGTCAGTGAAGCGAACAAGATTGAGCGTGAATCGGTGCAGAGGCTGAAGAGAGATGGGGTATAAAAGGCACTGAGGGGAGATGGGGAGAGGAGAGAAAGGGCCGGAGGGACTCGGCACTCCTGTGTGGTAATGTCATTATCTTCAGAACACAGTTCAAGGAAGCCTCTACCCATATAAATCACCCCTAATCTTTTATACAAGCAAAGGGACATTTTTATTACATTTCTAGAGAATTAAGCATTTCTTTGCTGCAGAAGCATCCCCGCCAGCTGCTAGGAAGTGAAACAAGGCCTAGAGGCCAGCGCGGGCTGTCTCAAGTGCCGGTGCCCGGCCGCACAGCTCCTCTTTCAGCTCTGCTGCTGGCTGCAAAGAGAAACGCAGTTCAGGCTGGTGTCTGTGGAACAATGCAGAGCTGTGTCCACACAGCCACAGGGACTTGGTGAGACACTGCAGCTTGTGGGCACGGCCCTCGGACTCACAACGCTCGTGTTCATCCTTCCAGCTCCGCCACGAGTTACTGCATGACCAGTGCTGTCACCTCCTCCCTTGGCTCCCTTTCCAGCCTCCTCCTCTGCTCACCATGTCGGCTCTTGCTAACCTAGAGGGCTAAACCTTGGAATACAAAACAGCAGCACCCAGTAGGGTAGAATGTGATGTTCTCTTCGCTGCTGGGTCTAAATATCACCCCATACCCCTGAAGAGCACCTGGCCCTTTCCAAACCTCACTCTCTTGTGGTTTTGCCTCTGATCACCTTTGGGGCAGCTCCATTTTCTCAAGATATGCTTACTTCGAAAACTGAGAAGGAAGCATGCTAGACTGGAAACATTTCCTTCTAGCAAGGTGGTGATCTTCAGGACGATCTAGGAGACCTGGTGTCAACGCATTACAGATTTCGGTGTAGCTGAGCAGCTAACGCGCTCCCAAAAAGCCCCGCCAGCCTGCACACGAGCTCTTTAATAGCAGGGAAAGCATTAGGAAGCAGACTGCAGCCCATGGGAAGCTCCCTTTTATTTTCTGAACCTCCCAAGATCCCCAGCGTACATTCTCCATGTTATTAGGATAACTGCTAGTCAAGTTCAAAAGGCAGCTGGCTTCCAAGTCACCAAAGAGCTATAATTTCTCTCACTGTAATTTCTCTCTATGATTATAACCGTGGTTAACTGAGTCAACACAGGCAATATCCACAAGCCATCTCACTCCAGGACTGCAGATACCCCAGAAGAAGCAGAGGCTTTGGGAGGGGGGTTAAATGTGTGTGGGAGCTGGTCTGGATAGATGCTAAACAGGCTAGAGGATCAGAGAGCCAGTAAATATTAATACACACAGCTTAGCTTTGCCTTTTCTGAAGGGTTAGGAGCAGAGAAAGCTAATCCTGCCTCTACTGAAATCAGGGGGAGTTTTACCATTGATTTTGATGGGGATTTCAACCATCACAGTTAATAAGAGACCAAACCATCACCAGACCTGGAGAGACCACCCTGTTCTCCGCAGTGACGTCTTCCTTCTCTAATAGCTCCAGGGACTGCTCTAGGGCATCAGATTGCCTCAAGCTGGGCAACAGGGGCTCCAAAATGCCATCTTTATCTCAACAAAACCGTGGCTCCACAGGTGAGAAAGCGCCCCTTGTAAAGGGCAACTTCACACCAAGTCCTTTTCCAAAACTCTGGAAGGACTGTTCTCTTTCTATGGGGCACAGGGGATTTCAGGGAAGCCACACTGAACGAGCTGGAGCCCATCTAATACTCCTCTCTCCTCCAAAGTCTTCTGCGGATCATCCCAGAATCCTCCCTTCAATTTAATGCCCAAACACCGCATTCTGACATTTTAAAAGGGCGATAATCCAAGTTTTTTCCAGAGCAGCGTTATCGCCAAACATGTGCAGCGCCGTTTCCCCTTGGCTGACATACCCGCACTAATATTGTTTTGGGGTAGGGACCGAGAAAGAATCATTTCAGAAAAACAACCGTATCTCAACCCCTCATTTCACCTCTCAGCTCTGCGCTGCAAAACCAACTACATTTTTGTCATACGTTCGCAGTCAGCTGGAGCCTTGCCTTTGGCACTGGACAAGGTAGAGACAGAAGGATCATAGCTGGAATTCCTGCCCCGATGGCCTCCGAAGAACAAGGAGCTAGAAAAAGAAATCAGCCCTAGCTCCTGGGTGTAGGAACGCAGAGGAAAGCTTGGGAAAGAGCCGTATGGGAATGTGGGTGATGTAGAGCAGAAAGGGGCTAATTCAGATCATCACCGCTCTCCCTCATTCCAGCTGGCCAGGGGGTAAACTGGGAAGCACTGGGTTGGAGCCACATCTGCTTCCCAGCAGGATAAATCATCGGTCCCGCACAGAAAAGAGGCTGCTGCATTTGGTACCGGTTGAGAGCCGGATTCTCCTCTCTCTGACGCTGCAGTCATGGATTTACTTTAAAGAGGAACGGAAATAAATGAGAACGGGGCTTGGAAACAATAGGTTACATTCTTGAACTCCTGTGTGCTTCCCTTGGATGGGTTTGCCACGAGAATTAAAGGAACAACATTGAATTTGAGCTGAGCTGAAAATGAAGTTCACTGAAACCAAACCAGACATACATGGTGAATTCCTGGCACTGCTGAGGTCAATGGCAAAACCCTCCCGTTACTTTGCCAAAGCCGGGATTTCATTGACTGTTTTTATAAAACCGACGATCAATAGAAACCTATGCAAGATTTTTTTGCTTTAATTTCACTGAAAAATGTACATAAAACAAATATTTCCCTACAAGGAGTGTAAAGTGAACAGCCTCCAAGTGCCCTCCTGCACGAAAATACGCACAAATTGAAGTACGAAGCAAACGAAACCGTTTCTTCCCCCAAAGGAGGGCTGTGTATAAAAGAAAAAACAGATGAAGGTATTTGTAAAAATATAATGCAAAGCTTAAAGCATAGATGAAGAAACATGTTTTTCCCCACAAAGCTCCCATCTACGAGGCTGGCTTTTCCAAAAAACCCCGAAGAATGGAGGCACATAGCTAGGCACATTTTTTAAAAAGTCCCAGGCACGGTGTTTAAAAAATAGAATTACAAACATGACTGTGTCGTTTTCAGGCTGCAGTTTGTTTGTGATATTATTAATCTAGTTCACCAAACGTTGTCCTATTTATCATAAAAGAAAAAGATGCTGCAATCAACCACGACTCCCACCTGCTTAGGGAAAAACCAGAGGCCACCCACCAAGCATATGTTCCTGAGGGCAGTTTCGCACGCTTCCTTGTGGAAAAACATCTTTGCAAACGGTATAATTTTGCTAAGAAGAGAACAGCTGAGCTGACACAGAGCAGAGTCTCCAAAGCTTTGAAGTCTAGGTGGATTATTTACCCTGCTTTTCCACCGTTCAGTTGTCGATAGCCGCCCATCAGAAACGTCTCTCCATCATCCTAAGCAGTTTAATTACTGTCCTTGCTGCTGTGCATTAAGAAGACAATCTTTGTTAAAAATTATAATGTATTTCTATCCTAACATGAGACACTCAGGAAGGCAGTAACGTCAAGTTCAGCCATTGGCCTCCTCTACGTGGTTTGTCCACAGTCATGATCTACACTGTGCCATTTTTTCACATCTGTAAAATGAGATGTTATAAAATGGGGGACTCTCCAGTTTTCCTAACTCAAAGGTGTGTTATGAACATCACTAGTGAGATATTCAGACACTACAGTCATAAAGGCAATGGACATGTAGAAACGTACAGAGAGGTCCAAGCACTTCTAAGCATAAGGCTCTGCATAGGTGGAGTTGGGCAACTATGGTAAAGAGCCACCTCAGAAAATGTTGCCTTAGCAATCCCTGCTTAAAATATTTTGAAGTGTCATGGGGGGAAATAACGCTGGTAAAAGCTCCGTGCAGATGACAAAGAACGTTATTTTCATCTAATTCAACAAGCAAGAACAAACTGGTAATTCAAGCGTGAACCAGGTGTACCAGTAACAAAGGAACAACCAATGAAACAAAGTCAATGGACTGAAGCTGAAAAGAAAACACGGTTTCAGTGTAACTGATTTAAATTGAAGCAAAGACTGGAAGAAAAACTGGGTATTAGTGCGCACAATGAGACCATCCACAGCTACCTTACATTCTCTATATGTGTGAGGTTATCTTCATACTTTAAAGTGATAACACGATCAAAAATAATTTCCCAGGTTATTTATTTGAAACATGAGACCAAGTTCATCGGCCAGACACAACCTCTTGGCAAGGTCCAGACCCAGAAAAAGATTCGTTTCAGAAACACCGGCTCCTAGACCCAAGCTCCATGTCAATGAGTCCACCAGGCCAGGGATAAAAGGCAGCTCAGAACCAGCTCTAAGAGACGAGGATGTTCTAGTCTGTAAGCAGCAGGTTTGAACTGAGGCTGATTTGAACTGAGCTGTGCCTAAGCTCTCTTTATATCCCTGGCTGGGACAATAGACACCAGTACCTGTTCTGAACCACGGTCTTTATTTCTCTGTACCTTAAGTCCCCTCCTGTGAAACGGAAGCACCTCGCAGTACAGGAAGGAATGTAAGATGCTCAGAGACCGTATCACTTGACACCTTTCTCCTTGATTCCTGTATGCAGCAACAGACTCCAGGGTGCTGCGTTTGAGTTTTACACGTGATCAGCTGCACTGCAACTGTGGGGTTTATTTTTTCTCTCTAGCTCAAACCAGGTTAACAACGACCCACGGATTTTTAAGGTCCTGGCTCTGACAAGCGCAGCATCTGTAGCCAACACAAGCAGAGACAGCCTGCAAGTCATTCATGAGGCATTTTAGAACCCGAGGGGAACACCACGAGTGTTTAATCCTGGTGTCAGCACAACAGTCTGTCTGTCTGTCTGTCTGCCTTTTTGTTTTGAGATATTTTCACTTCCCGATTTCTCTCTTCCTCCAAAGGAGGATGCGAGTACAAAAAGAACAACGCTAACAAAAACCCTGGTGCTAAAGCTGCGCACCTAAGTGGGCATGCGCAAATCCTCCAGTTTAAGTGGCCCAGTTTTCAAAGACACGTAGTGCACTGGCACCAAGCTTCTGGGCGCCTGTTCCCACCCCTGCACAAGCTTTTCTCAGCAACCTGGACAGACATCAGAAATCCCCCACTGCTGGCACCTGGTCCAAAATACCAGTCGTGTGACTTACACAGCCCACAGTTTCTGTGCTTATCTGAGAAAGAGAGAAGAAAAGCTTTCTTGGAAGAGAGAAACCAGGCAGCTTACTGATCATGGTGGTGCCCCCGGCCAGCGCAGCCTTGGTCCCTTGGAAGAAGTCGTCTGCAGATGTCATCCCCTGCTCCGGCATCTGGAAACGGGTGTGAACGTCGATCCCTCCCGGAATCACCATCCTGCCGTGGGCTTCAATAGTTTTCACTCCCCCTGGCACAATCAGATTCTCTCCTATTTGCCTGGGTAAAGGGGTTTCAAACAGCAAGTCAGCCACAAGCAACAGACAAGGCAAACAGCCTGTAAACATACGTCCTTGTGCCATTTAACCTGGCTAGAGTGTTGTTTTTCCATAGAAAGCAACGTACAGGGTCAGCGCACGTAGCTGGTAGTATTTTATGCTTCCCCTTGAAGCAGTAGCACAATCGAGAGCAAAACGTGCAATTGCTTCGGGGCAATATGAGGCTGAAGAGGAAGGAAACGAAGGAGCCACGGTGGCAGACAGATGGAGAAGGGACCGGCCGATCATCAGACGGTGGATGCAGCAAACAGCAAGAGCCTTGTTACTGGGACCAGACTGGGGGTGCCAAGCAACACTTCAACACTAACAGCTCTTTTTTCCTCTATATTGTCTATTTTCCTTTCATACATAAATTTTATGTAGTCCCTGCACAAATATAAACCCAAGCAGATCCTGGTTACCAAATTCCTGGTGAGACCCTCCAAGGTCTGTCCAGTCCAGCTCTTCACGGGCGTATTTTTAGAAGCGCAATAGCGGCCGACACATTGCAATTAATTAGCTGTCTTTGGCTGACTCCTTTAACTTTTAACCTTGATTAACAAAGCACATGTGCTGACTGTTTAGCCAGAACAGGAAGATTCCTTGTTTGTAACCTCTGGCTTGTTCATTTTTTCCTAAAAGTAATTTTCCGAAGAAATCTTTAATATATTTAACATGCCAGAAACGTGTGTTTCAGGACTGAAAACACAAAAAAGTGCTGGAAAGAGGTGTGAACCTCAATCCTTAAACAACAGGATCATTATTAACTTTCAGGGGGTTTAGATTGGTCCTTGCATCACAGAATCATAGCAGACAGTGCTGCAAGAGACCTCAAGAGGTCACTTAAGTCCAGCCTCCCACCCTAGACCAGGATTAACTGTATTAGAATGCTGAACTCTGGATTCAAAGTATCTTAAGTCATGACTCAGTAAAACCTTACAACACAGCTAACTTCAAACAAATGTGTCATCTCAGCATGGGGCTGTTCACATGGCTGAAATTAAGCACATGTAAGTACCTCCTTTGACCGATGCTTTAATAACAGTGGGGTTTTGGCCCACTTTGTCTAATTTAACATCTTGTTTTTAAAGTTCCTCCATCAAACACCAGGATACACAAGAAATATTCATTTTTTTCATTGCAATCTAATACAGCTCACTGATCAAGTTATTCCTTGCTAATCTGCAGCACTTCTCTGCACATTTTGAACCGTAACATGGTATCAGGTTTCACTTACTTTATCAACCCATCTTCCATATAAATGTCTGCATAGAAAGACTGGTCGTCATTAACTATTTTACCACCTTTGATCAAGAGGCGATCGCTCTGCAAGAAAGAAGCATACAACAACACATCATTATTGTGTGAGAAAGCTGACAGTCCGCAGTGTCACTTCAGAGATAAAAGAGACGGAAGCAACCTCTGCATTATTCAAAAGCGTGTGTCAAAACACAAGTCAATCGCCGCGCTTTCAACTGCAAAGATAAAATGTTTTATTTCATCTGCGGGTCCTTTCATCACGCTAACGAGCCAAAAAAATCAGAAGTTGGGTTCCAGCGGGCTCGTCTACTCGGCAGCTTCACTCGCACCTGCCGTCCGCCACCATCACCTACAACAAAAGCATTAAATAATACTTTGATGGATGCGTAATAGGCACAATTTTATCTTTTTTCTGCCTTGGTCGTATGTAAAATTTCCTACGTGCGCCCACGCACTGGAGCCACGACTTGGCCAAGCGTGAGTCAACTGCTGTCAGGGAAATGGAGCAAAAGTCTGTTGCCAGGGGCTACACAACACAAACAAACTCATTTGGTCCAACTTAGCGATGTTTTGATGCAGTGGATACTTCTATTGCCTTTCCAGAGCACTACCGCATAATCAGATGGAAATTAGCACGTATTAGCAAATGAAGTTTAAGAGAAGGATTTAAAAACGATTGTTAAAACTTCCTCAAATTAGAAGACACTTCGGCAGGAACAGAACGGTAATTATAACAAGGCAGCTATCAGGCGACGTGTTTTTAGCACAGGCCAGGTTATACCTTGGTTTTGTGAGATTTTTAGGCCAAAATCCAACTTATCTTTTTTTGCAGTAGCCATAAATGAGTGCAACACCCTCTGCAGTGCTCTGGATTGGAAGTTAAAAGGGACTGCTATGTTGCTCTGGTTCCTTCATTCCCTGCATTACAGATACATACATTTAAAGCAAAGCACACACACATTATGCAGCGTTCCGTTTAAAGTACACCTTGGCCCTTCCGTCTGCACTTGTACTCACTCTGATTCTCCCTCCCTCTCCCCAAATTGTCTTTGTAAGAGAACAAAGCACAGCCAAGGGCTGGTGACACCAAAAGCCGCCTTCAAGAAGGGGTGGAAAGCAGCACTTGAACTTGGTGGTGCCTTGAAGTTACAGGAAAGACACAAAAGCCAGAAACAGTGATGCTCAGGGCCCTTATTTCCAGCTGGAGCTTCACTGGTGAAACCAAAGGACAGAATCAGGCATTTTCCCAAATGGTCAAACCGAAGATTCTCAACTGACACAAGCTGACACGGCTCTTTCAACACCGAAACAGCTACATGAATTGCATCAGCCGCTGATTTATACCGTTATATCCATCTTTTATATAACCGCTAAACATCTACGAGATGTTAAGTGTCTCTCATTCCCCCTCCTTTTTCCCTTCTCCTTCCTCCCACTGCTGCAATGGAGACTTTCCCCGAACAACGCCACCAATTTAAAAAAACAAAGAAAGAAAAACCCAAGATTTAAATTTCGGATCCGCTGTGAATGCCAATAAGCCTGGATGAATTAACTCGGGGCGTGAAAAACCCACTTGTCTTTCAATGCCAGGCTCTACAGCAAACTGTCCTACATGTTTTCCATGCCCAGAAACACTGCGGTATTTATGGCCACCCCTAGTGCAGACGCCTTGTGCTATTAAAAAGGCCGGCGACTACTGAAATCCGCTAGTTTGGCCGTCGATGCCACTGACAGCCCAAGTCCGAATGCACTGAGCATCAATTAGGAGAGAAGAAAAAAAACATATATATATACATATATATACACACATATATATATATAGTGGCCAACAAAAATGCAGCCTGGACCGTTTTAATGATGCTCTGAGAATCCTTCTGCTGGTTTCAACCACCTTGAAGACAAAAGCACCCACAGTTTGCAGCCGTGCGGGGGCCTGCCACTAAATCTGGATATATTTACCCTACTAATGCAGACAAAACACGACAACTAGACGTTGATTATCCTTTTTCTTCAAGCATTCGTCTCAGTAGATCAATTCTGGGCTTGTACAATAGCAAATAAGACCAGGAACTGATTTTTTTTTCTATTTCTTTACAGGAGAATTGCACTGGGCGCAGACAACATAAATCAGAGCATTCAGTCATAAGAAAAATGCGTCATCCTACTTTCGGCCCATGACAGCGGTTCAGCAGCAACCTGAATCGTTATTAAATCGTAGGTATCTTTTTAAACTCTCTACCATTGGGCTCTTGGAGGGCAACTATTCCCCCGCCAAAAAACCAGAGGATGCTCCATTTATCGCATACCAGTTTTGTGCATCCCCTGCATTTCCTAAACATGTTTTAAAACGTAACTGTACAGCCCAGCGGCTCCTGCACAAATGGCACAGTTCAAAGCTCCATTTCAGAGCTCACTTTTCTGCCTCCGAGGCTGAGGAAGGACTAGGATGGGTGTGTCCGTGGGGCTGGGAGAAGGAGCCGCTGCCAATAATGAAAAACCGTGTCAAAAAAAAATATAAATAACTGGCTGTAACAGTCCGTTAGATGTGAATATCTCGCCTTACGTAACGAAAAGTTAAAATCCTCGGATCTGCAATACCTGCCCTAAATCTGCTCCCACAAGAACGACATCAAGGGAGGGGTTTATATAACGGCTCCTTCCCTTTTCCCCCAGGATCGCATCGAGGAGCGGGGACCGAAACGTGCGCGTTGCGAGAAGCTTCTCGGGGAAGAAAAGGAACCGCTGCTCCATCCCCAGCCCGCCGGGCAGGGGGCTCCGGCCGATCCCCCCCAACCCGGGCTGGGCCAGGAGGGCGGCGGGGGCTCCATCCCCAGCCCCCCCGGTTGGCGGTACCGCTGTCCCCGCTGCTCTCCCGGGGTTGGGGAGGGGGTGACACCGCGGCTCCGCTCCCCGAACGATGCTGCTGGAACCCGCGCAGCATCCCGCGGATCTCCGACCCCGCTTAAAGCACCGCGCACCCCCCGTGCCCCCCCCCGGGCGTCCAGCCGCGCTGCAGCGCAGGAAGCGCCGCATTAGACCCTGATCTTATTATCCTGCCACAACCCCCGGCCATCGCTCTCCCAGCACACAAAGGGCTTAATCCCCGCGCACCCCGCCCCCTTCCCCGCTTTTATTCCCGTGCACTCCACTCACCGTGATCCGTGGAATATTTTTCTTCCCCTGATAAGACATCTTGGGAAATCACTCCCCAATTTATTTCTACAATAACGTATTTTTTAAAAAAAAAAAAAGAGAAGCGGGGCGGCTGCTGTATCGCTATTGTCTCCCGTGCAGCAACTGCTCCCCGACTTCCCCTCCACCGGAAAAAAAAAATAACAAAACAGAATATAAATAAATCCCCCAAGCCCAAATCAATGCGATCACTAGCAGGGACAGCCAAGGGGGGGCTCCGCCGGGGAGGGCGCGGCGGGGAGGCGAGCCCTGCTCTCCGCAATGGCAGGAAAAGGAGAAGCAGCCACCCCTGCGCGTTTCCCTTTCTTCCCTCTGCCCGGAGCCCAGCCCCGCGCAGCCCAGCCCAGCCTAAACCTAAACCCAGCCCAGCCCAGCCCAGCCCCGGCCGCGCAGGGAGGAGGGGGGACGAGCGCCGCCAGCAACAGCGGCGGGATACAGCGGCGCATGCGCCCCGAGCCGCTCCCGTCCCTCCCTCCGGCGGGGGGCCGCGCAACTCGGGGCGCCATTGGCTGAGCGCCTGGCGGGGATGCAAATGAGACGCGCCGCCGCCCAATGGGGAGAGAGGAAGGGGCTGATATGCAAAGTGGCGCAATGGGGACGTCAGTGCGCGCTCCCGAAGGCGGGAGGGACCGGGCGCGGCCCCCGGCCCGTCGCACCCACCCGGATTTTTCCCCCCTGGTTGTTCCCGAACCGCCGCCCGTTCCCCACCCGTTCCCCCCGGGCCAGGCTGCTGCAAAGCGGCGGGTTAGCGGAGCTGCCGCACCGGCCGGGAGGGGGAACGCGGCGGGCACCGCCCAGCACCTGCGGGGCGCTGCGAAACGAGCCCTGGCGGGGGCTGCGGTCACCCGTGTGTCGCCCAGGGGAGGGGAGGAGGCTGCCCGGGGAGCCGGTGCGGCGGAAAACGCTTCGCCGCCCTCCATCTTCTTTGTCCCACCCCGCCCTTCTTGGCGCTACCGGAGCAGAAAGCTGTTCGGAAGCATTAGCAAATTGGGGGGAAAAAAAAAAAAATCAGGTTGAAGGCACTCCCGGCCCTTTGCATTCCCAGCATGTCTGCCGTGCTTTCCGCACGCCTTCTCCCACACCTCGGCCGGGAAATGCAGCCCGGGTTCAAGCCCCGCTCCTGCGGACACTAACCTGGAAGCTTTAGTGTGATCTGGAATCAGAACAACACGCTCAGCCAGGGTTGTCCTCTCCAGCCACTCTGGCCATTTCTCACTTACTCCAGTGTTGCAAACTCCATGTTCAACACTTCAGTCACAACTGGAGACTTAAATTTCTCAGACCCTGAACTCCATAAGCTGGTACTTCAAGGAAAGAAATGAATTAAATGGCATTGATACTTCTTCGTTATTTAGAGCGCACTTGGCCCAGCGCAATGCAGAGATTCACGGCCAGAGCGTGGATAAGCATTCAAAATTATCTGTTTAGACCAGTTCCTCTTACACATCGGTTGCTCTGGGGGAAGGTACAAGACACCTTTTGTACAACTCAAAATACCACAAGTCCATTTCTACTTGAAGGTTGTAACAGACAATTAATGACCGACAATGACTTACCTCCTTCTCTCAGTCACGGGTGAATCCCACGTCACACAAAGCCAACTACAAGCTTCTCCTATCACAAAATATAGGGAAATATTTACATACCCAAGTAGTTCCATGAAATGCAACGTGCCCAACCCCTAAGAAATTAAAACCTTCAGTATTTTACTGCAGTAAATCATTATAAAGGCAACATCTGTTCAAACAGGTGGCTACCAGGACATTTTATGTACATAAGTTAACAGGAGGCTATAAGGAAAGAGTAAAAGAGCTTTTCCTGGGTATAGGTAGGGCATCAAGAAACGTTTAAGTGATTAATATGCCAATCAGTTAATATCCAATTAGTAACAAATGAAAAAGTGGCTGATTATGACAGTAGCAAAATGATTAATTTGTTAGCCTGTAGGGTTTTATTTTGATTTAATGATTAAAATAGACAATACTAAATGAGTTATCCTGCCCCTCTCTGCTCTGCGCTGGAAGTTTTGGAACCTCAGCATATTTTTGCTCAGAACATGGAAGAAAGCGTCTACACCAGATTTCTAAATTTAGACAGCGCAACTGTTCCTTTTTTCTCTTTAATGCCAGCTTTCCTGCTCAATTGTAGATCTGAATAGCTTCTTGCCTTTGCTTGTCAGGTAAAAGAGTGTCTAGAGCTACCAAAGGGGAAAGAAGCAAACACAGCCTAAGGGGTTGGGAGACACTGGTGCAGCTGATCTGATCTGTGCTTAGGCCAGTCACCATTTCAAGATCCTGCCCTGGCAACAGCAACGCAATTAAGGAGGAAAGACGACAAACATGGGCGTAGGAAACCATCTCCAGCACCGACTCGCCTCCCTGACCTTGGGCAGGTGATTTCTCCACGTTATCATCAAAGCTGTGCAACAGCAGTGTTGGTATAGAAGAAATAGAAGCACCTTTAACGAGGTGGCATCATCAGCACACTCATATTTCTGAAGCTATTCTCATCTGCTCAAAGATAGCTATTTAAAATATTTTTTAAAAGGCAATCCTTACTGCACATGGGCCTAACTCAGAACGGCAGTTCTTGAACTGGGAATACATTCCATAACTCGAATCCAATATTACTAGGTTCAGAAAGTAAGAACGAATCTTCAGATGACACTTAGCTTTTCCTTCCCATCACCGTGTTGCAAAAACCTGAGTAGTACAGAATAAAACAAATGGAGAGATTAACGGGTTGAAAACCACGGTCGTTCAACATTCAACATCTATACAGCACCAAATTTTAAAAACTTCCATGTGATTTAGCGTGTACCCAAAGGACCAGAACTGAGCACCTGGGTGTAGCTCCATTATAACAACTGCTAATATGCTTCGATTTTCTTTTCTTGTAATAATGAGCTAAAAACTTGTCCGAAGAAATAATTTAAAACTTATTAATGTAGTTGCAAAATGGCTTATTTAGCCTTGCTAAACAAAGGCAAGGAATGGCTATTATCTGTTGTATAATCACACATGAGGGGAGGTGATCAGGAGGGAAGGAGAAGAGCTATTGAAGCTAAAGGACAACGTTGGGATGAGAACAAGAGGGGAACAGAGCCAGAAAACACTGAGATGTACACCTGCACGTTTGGGTTCTTTTACAAAACCTGGTTCATTGACAACTCAGGGGCAGGAGTCAGGTCACGGGTTAAAAGAAACGAGTTGAACGTGCTTCTTAAATCCTTGCAGGTTTGTCCCCAGCCCAGCGGTGCCGTTACCTGCCAAGGGATTGCGGGAAGCGATGGGATTTCTAGATCACGTCGATGCACTTTGTGTTCCACAGGTCTAGTAATGCACACAGCTGGCTAAAATTAGAAGGTGCTATAGCGAACGAGCACTGCCAAGGCTTCCTTGCCAAACGTTAACGAAGGGAAGCGGTGAAGGACGGGCTGGCCAGCCCAGCCCAGCACCCAACTGCAGCCACAACCAGCGAGGCTGCTGCGGCCGAGTCACATCGGTGGTAGAGGGGCAGCAAACCAACAAAAATATCTTAAATTATGCTACAACAGCACTTCTCAGGGCCCTGACGACATTCCCCAAATGGCAGAACAGGGGAGGAAATGCACAAAATTGAGAATTCCACCCATATTTGCACACACGCAGAGCTGGCCAGGGGATACACAGCTACCATCAGCTGCTCCCGCACGGGTATCAGCTGCTCTAGGACATCTTGTGCGGGCTCTTTGCAGCAGAAACGCATTTCATGTTAAAGGGATGTCTACGTCTAGATTTGGCTTTTGGAAAGGTCTAGAGGGGAAAACGGCACAAGAATATGAGAATCTGTGCACAGCGATAATCTGTGCTAAAATAAATCACCACAGGGATCGGTGGAAATCCGTTTACATCAGCTCAGAACTGTAACTTTACAGATTCTGTGGACCACCACAATGCACTTAGCAAGGAATTTTATTTCCACCGTGGAGTTACTGGATGGTTGGGGAAAAAAAAACTATTAAAAGATTCTCTTTCTCTGTGGAATTTTAGTGTAATTGCAGCAAACCCCACAGAACTTCTACAACACCCAATTGATTTTACTCCTACTGAATTCTTAAAGGTTTATCCACAAGGACATCTGGCTGTGAAGTTATAAAACCTGCAAACGGAAATATACATTTTAAAATGCAATGAAAAGAGGGATCAGAGATGAATTTCTGTCACGATTCTGCTCATGCCAGTTGCTGCATCGGCTCCGAGTCTCAATGAGTTGAATTTCCCATGGATCCAGCAAGCCCTTGCACCTTATGGCGTGTTGGGAGGATTAAATACAAGCTGATACATGGCAGAAGGAATTCATCTGTCCTTCCCAAAAGGTGGTGAAAGAACTGTTCATTATTAATCACTAGAAATTAAATTACAGAGGGGAACTGTACTTGCCCAAGGGCATCTTTGGTTTGTTTTATTATCTTACAGGAGAAAATTAAAATTAAGTGTCATTATATGGAAATGACCACAGAGGTCAAATGTGAGGAGGTAAAATCATAGAACTTCTCAGAGAAGTGGCCTAAGTTCTGAACACAGACTGAGATCATGAAGAAGGAGAGTGACTTTCTAGCCACACAAACAGGTCGATAAAAATGTACATTTGATCTGCAAATTAAAATTAACCTTCCAATTGATTTTGTTTCCTTTAAAGTCTCAGGAAACCTTTATTACATTCAGAAATAACCTTCTAAGAAGACCGTTACTCTTGTAGTGTGTTTCTCAGAGGAAATGTCCTGACCATTTCAGGTGCATCGCAATCTTAACTGTCCTTAAACAAGCCCAAGCTGCTGTTCCACTGTTAATTTACCATCGTGGCATTTTATCAGGAAAGAGACAGTGCCCTTCGGGGTTCTAGACAGGGATCGCTCTGTCATGGGCAGTACAATACGCAGCAAAAACGTGCCCTCCTCTCTTACCAGCTTACAGCCTCCACTGTGACCTTCACTACAGTCAAACACAGCATTTCTGGAACACAGGCCAGGGACATTTGGGCATCCTTGTCATTGCTCCTCCCTTTCATCCAGCGGAGAGAGTTTAGCATCTCATGGGAACCACGGGTAGGGTCTAAGAAATGGCTACTTCCAGTGATTTGCGCTGTTTCTTCATGTTATAAAATCCCTGTTCCTTCCCAAGAACCCACAGGGCAAAGCATCGGGCTCCCAGCAATCATCCAGCTTCGTTGTTTTAGACCAGTAGTTCACACGTAGTACTCTGCGCTTTCCAAAGGCCCATGAACTGTTTCTAAGGGATGCAAAAGAGGTATATAAGGGTGAGTGCTTGTTGCACGGGTGGGGGAACCACCTGAATCACTGGAGCAATGACAAAAATAGCAATGGGAACTGAACTTGTCGGTCCGCAGCGATGGCCCAGCGGAGGTCAGGGCCTCCAAGCACTAAGCGGTGCTCACACATCGAACAAGGAGCTCCAGGACCAGGTAATTCACAGTCTAAACAGGGAAGGTGACAAAGTTTAAGATGGGAAATTCAATTCTCCAAGGCCTGGCAGCTGGGAAGCAGCAGAGCTTGCCTTAGATCTGCTGAGTTGCAGACCTGTTGAATAGGTCATGCTGCCTCCAGAGGCCTCGCTGTAAAGAGCTGCTTAAACGGAGATAGAGAACCTTCCTGGTGCCTCTAGAGATGATCTTAACCCTGAATTATGAGGCAGCATGGCCCAGAGGCAATAAAGCGAGGCCATGATAAATGCCTATAGAATACCCTAGACAGGACAGACACAAAGAGATTTGATTACCCTTATCTTTGCCTGCAGAACAATATATTGCAATTTAATGTGGAATAATTACATTCCTTTTTTTATCTTCTGGACAGTGAAGACCTCAGAAAAATAAAAAAGAGCTTGTCCATCTTGTTTTGTTAATTATTTCAGTGGAGATTAATACAAGATCTTTCTATACAGTGACAGAAAGGACGAGTGTTTTAAAGGCACTTTGGAGACAATCACTGGCTAAAATACTTCCACCTATCTCCATTTCTCCAGTTGATGGGCACCCATTCCCATCAGCTCACGATATGGTCCTTTGGTTGCTGAAACAGAGCATGGACCGTGCTGTACATTGTTACACCTATTGAGAAAAATTGTAACTATTGTCAGCCTCAAGCTAAAGAAAAAGAAGCAGCAAGGCTTCTGGCCTATTGTGAAATAATTTATGCAACTTATAAATTCAAGATCATATAAATTAGCGTACTGTTCCTTTGCACTATAATTTAGATTCCTCTCACATGGAAACAGTGTACAGTCTATCCAGGGAAAACCTATCAGATGTGTTATTAAGGCAGAGGTTTGAAAATAATGGGCCAAATTCAGTTGCAAAACATCAGAAGCCTTTTAACTCCTATCTGGAATTATTTTAATGCACTGTTTCATTTAATGCCACTTCCTGCAACATCATTTTTCTTTACCTTTTTTTTTTTTTTAATACATTGAGCTTTGATTATCATCATAAATGCATTTCTATTAACTACACTAAAGTAAAGCCACTTTTACCTGCTGGAGGATCTAACCATTGATCCAAGCTATAGATGCAGTCAGCCAGAAAACCATCAAAGCTGAAACACTCCCGCAATAAAGTGCCAATCCATAGCAAGACATTTATAATAAAAGACTGCACTTACCGAAATGCTCACAACCCCTTACAACACAATCCATTGGCACCAGTGTTATGTACAGCTAATGGGAAATAACTCAAATGGTTTGCACTATCCCATTATTTCATACCTTCAGTTAACATTTATACAACAACCTTTAAAAATAGAATGAAAAACCACACCTTTTAAAAAATGTGATTAATATTCAGTGTGGACTTCTGATTTTTCACCATATTGTACTTACTTTTTTAATTATATAGGTACCCTTCAATCACAAAATAATTCATCTTTTCAGAATTATTATATCACCCATTTATACTCATGTTCTGCAGGACATCACCACATCAAAGTGTCTGAAATTAGTCCAGAAAATGTCTTGAATTGTAAAGCCTTTGCCTCCCCAGGCTGAAAAGCTGTGTGCTCTTTACTCTTGAGATGCACCTTAGTTAGTCCAACAAGACTAATCAGTCACAGAATGCTACTCAATTAGTAGGCACTTCAACACGGTCAAATCAAACCACAGCCATTTGTAGTGGCAAACTTTCGTTTGGGTTTGGCAAACGAGGTTTGAAGCAGCGTGGAGCATATCCCACTCCTAATGAAAGGTTGGTGAGTAGCACTTCCGAAAATCAGGGCCTACCTTTGTATTCTCACCGTAAACAGCGGTTGTTCTCACATGTAAGCATGGCTGGATGGAGCTCTTAGGTTACTGTGGTAGGAAGAAGCCGAGTAAGGTCTGATTTGGGGAGGATGAGCCCCCAGTAACACTCCTAGTAATATTTAACATTTCTCAAAGCAGGAGAAAGTAGTGAGTAAGCCCATATTATAAATTCCAAGCAGACTTCTGTCTCGTATATGCAATCCATACCGCTAGTAAAAATCAGGAGGCACATCCTAGAAACAGCTTCCTAAAGAAGGATTGCTCTGTAGACCCGCTGGGGGATTACTGGCAGGAACTCCTCCCCAGTATCCTACAAGTTTATCAGTTCGCTGGTTGGTGCTTCACTCATTTCTGCTCTTCCAGCCTACACATAGGAGCCAGCATTGTCAGACGAGCACCCAGAGCATTTTGTGGCTCAGATCTGAATAAAGTTTGCTTAAATGTATTTATTGAGGAAAGCGAATGCGCGTGGTCAGCTAGACCTATGGGTTGAATGGGGTTTGCCTCAGGAAGAGGGTAGGTTTTATTATACCGTGACATGTACAGAGAGTAGAGAAAACAGCTTAGAAGACTGGAAGCAGTTCAGTGGGTTTCTAAGAGAATGCTACATTTCTGTGAAAGTCCTAGATCTTCCTGAGGCAAAAATTCTCCCTGTAGCTAAAGGCCTTGATCCAAATCGGTATTAAAACAGCTCCCAGGGCACTCTGGTCTGTCCTCCCCTGGGAGGAGGGGGTAGGAGTTTCTCCTGGAAGAGGCCTGCAGGGATTTGATCCCTGTAGGTGGAGGCTCATTGATGCTCTTTTGCTAACAATTGCATTTCTGTTCCCCGTGAGCTGCATTCATAAGCTGGGTGGGGCATTTTGCTACTGTTGTGCTGGGGGGAATCGTCTAAGAAACAAAAAAGTCCGTCTCTATCACCAAATAGGAAGGCAGGGTGGGGAAAGGGAGGGTGTTTGCGGGCGCGGGGGCTCCTTTCTTCTTCTGCCCTCCCTGTGCACACACACACACCTGCAGAGAGCAGCGGATAACATCAGAGGTCTGGCAAGAAGGCTCTAGGAGAGATGTTGCTGCTTAGAGGAAGACACTGACTGCCACATACATGCAAGTGACATAAAAGCAAGAAACTGCTGGGTGGAAAGGATACAGCCCTTCTGCAGCCTGTTCACGTTGGATCTCTCAGACACACACATATATATGCACCCACCTTGTCATTCAGATTCTGCAGCGCCTCCTTCCCTGTGGCAGTCCTGATCTCCACCTTTCTCCCGAAATCAACAGATGGTTCCCCTCCCTTTGCGCTCTGCCTGGAATAGACGGATTGAGCATCCGGACCCAGGTGGGCAACATCCTTCTGCTTTGCCACGACTTTGTTAGATCCGCGGCCCACTGAGAGGGAGTCGAAGTCGATGGTCTTGTTCTCCAGGGAGCCTTCCACCGGGCAGAACATGCCACAGAATTTCTGCCGGGGTTTGGGACTGCCCGAGCCCAGGTTTTTGAAGAAGGCTGGCACTTCTTCCTCGCCTTGCTGGCCAGACTGCTTCCTCTCAGCCATGGCTTGTGTGGTCTCCCTGCTAAGGGAAAATAACAGCGGTAACCAGGAGGACCCTTCACACACTCACACACACACAAAAAGAGAGAGGAAAAAAAAAAAAAAAGAAAAGGAGAGATTGCTCTGGGTCCTAGAGATACGGCAGCATCAATTGCAAAGGGCTGTGCCTGGCAAAGCCCCTGCCCCCATCGGTACAATATAGCCTGTGGCTCGCTCTGTTTTCTTTGATGCAGTGCAAAGTTGAGGGAAGGTTGGGGCAGATCCTGCTGCAATCAAGGGAGGAGGTTTCAAGTTCCCAGCATCCAGATGGGGAGGGAGGGAAAAGGAGAGGAAAAAAAAAAAAAAATTCCTCACTCTGCAGCAGAAACTGAGGACTGATCCGGAAGTGATGCGAGTGGTGAATTGGCAAATGGACTCGATCAGGTTGGAGTAACAGCCCCCATCACACACACCCTTTCCCCCCTCCCCTTCCCCAGCGTGCTGCTGTTGCTACAAGTTGCAGAGAGGCTGATGGGGACCAAGCACCCTCCTCACCTCCGGCTGCTCTGGAGGCGTGTTCCGAAGGCAGGGGAGAAAGGATCCTTCCTCCCCTAGCCCCGCAATGGTGGAGTCAGGGAGTGCTCTGGGAATCCTATTGTTCCTCACTTTTCTCCAAGCAGCAGAGACGGAGGGCGGAGAGCAGATGAGATCGCGGTTGGGTTAGTGGGGCGAGTGGGTGGCAAAATGCTGACTCATGTTTCTGGGTTTTGGGGCATCGCTGATGCCGTGACTCGGGTAGATCCTCTTCAGGGGGGAAACGGGTTGATTGATGGCACTGGAGAGAGAATGAGAAAAAGAGACAGATGGGAGAGGGGTGTGGGAACCAAGGGAGAGTGGAAAATGAGCCGTTAACCAGGACTTACCTCCAGGAGCTGAAATTAGCGACCCTGCTAGTCAATTAAGCCTGTGCAGTGCCAGAAGCCCCCAGTCTCTCCCTGCGGAGGAACAGGGGAGGCAGCCAAAGGCGGCTCTGGCTGAATGGGGGTTTCTAGAGGAGGAGACAGAGCAGCAGCCCCTCGTCTCTCCGCTCTTCCCCGTGCTCACAGCGACCCTGCGCTGGCAGATGAGACAAGGAGACAGAGAGCGAGGGGCTGGGGGGCCGGGGAGCCCCCCGGCTGCGATGGAGGAGCCGGGCCCCAGACCCCCCGGGTCGGGACAGAGGAGCGGGCGCTGTCCCTTCAGCACCACCCGGCGCCCGGCCCGGGGGGGTCAGAGCAAACCGGAGGGGTCACAGCCAACCTGGGGGGTCACAGCCAACCCGGGGGGGTCACAGCCACATCCAGGCACCCACACTGCACCCCGACCCCCCCTTTTCCGCCAGGCAGGTCATTGCAGGAGCTGCTGTGCTCTAACACACCCTCCTGCTCCTCGTGGCTGGTACGGCTGCGGCAGGGATCCTTTTTTACTGATTCTCTTGGGTTTGTACCTAAAAAAATCCACTCCGGCAGGGCAGAGGGAGGGTTGCCTTGCTCATTGCCCAAGGGCTTGTTTCTGCGAGTCCGGCTGAGGCTGCGTACATGGGAGGAGAGACATTTTTATCATAAAGGTAAGCGGTGCAGCACACAATAGGTGTAGCTCAGCTGTCTCCACCCGATACACGTTATTACCAGCGCTGATCTGGGTCCTTAAGGCTAATCCATATGCAATGTCGCTCTGAACCAAACCAAATCACCAAGCTGTTTATTGCCATGCATTATTCATTGATACGCATCTTTGCGCACGCATACATTAAACGTTAATTTGGAGGCATCTGTGTCCGAATGGCTACCAAGCACCTTCATAAGACTCAGGCCAAAAAAACTCAAACCAAACCAAAACAAAAAAAAACCACCAAAAGCAATAAATAAGTAATAATAATAGTAATAATTAAAAAAAAAAAAATCTCTGAGCCCTCTCTCCCTGCAAACCACACCCAAACCAATGCATTTTCACTCAAAGGTGGAAAAAAACCAAAACCAAGGTCACAGCCAAGCAAATCCCTGTAATAAATGCACAGCGCAGTGATAAAAGACTCCAGACTAAAAAGAAAAGAAAGAAGCCTGCAGCTTGGCCCTGAAGGATGCAGATGATGTGCTCTGGTAACTAATGAAGGAGGGACAGACCCAAAGAGGCTCTCCAGGGGAAAAGCTCCACCTCCTTCCCCTTCTGGGACCATAAGGGTGGATCGGCCAGGGCTGTAGACACACTGATCTCAGGTGCTTTCTTGGGGGTTGGAGGCCAACATATGGTCTCCCAGGTACACTGAAGTCCTGTATTATTTAAGGTTTATAAATATTAATAGAGTATTGCTGATCAGGCAGCCCACAGAAGCTGCAGAGTGCTGATGGAGGCTCCAGCAAGCTGAAAGCCTGGAAACGATTGCGTTGACACGTTCTGCAGTTTGCCGGAGTGTAATGCAGTGGCTTTCAGGGATAGCCTTAAATAAAGCTCATTCGTCACTTGGCACATCCTTGGAAGATGCTCAGATGGCCACGGACACAGGCCTCTGTGGAGGGATGGAAAGAGGAGGATCTGCCAATACGCTAGCGTAGAGTCTGTGACCTGAGTGAGACGAGAATGAAATCCAGACAAGAACACAACTCCAAATATTTCACACCCGCTAAAGGGCACTCCCAAAGGATGAGGTTTCCTACCCTACAGATCTGACTCTCTCTTCCAATAAATCCTCGAAACAGAGACACCAAACACATATTGAACAGCCATCTCCGAGGATCCCCCCTTCCCACAGGCACTCGAGGACACACTCAGCATCGTCTTCCGTTGTTTTGTGTTTGTATTTCCAGTTGTGCTCACGGGAAGTCTATCAAAGACACCTGACCACACCTTTTATAGGCCCTGAAAAGAAATGGGGTAATTTCAAAAGTTTTTATTCCCACCTGTGGAACTCAAGCATCAGATCTTGAGAAATGCCCACGTCGTGGCAAATTCTAGTCATTCTTTTTTGTTATACTTGCACTGAAACATTTTGATGAGCCTACCTAACTCCACAGCTTTATTCCTAAGATACTCGTATTCCTACAGAAAGAGTACTATCATGGATAAAGCTCAACCAGCCACTGCACTGGGACTTTAGGCCCCCCCAATTCACTCTGACTTTGGGACCAGCCATAGAAACTTATTGTCTACATGAGTCCACTTGAACGCTTATTTGCAGATAGACTATTTAGCAATATATGGAAAAAAACAGTTAACTTTATCAGTGAATATTATCCACACACTGCGTAATAAAAGGAACAAAAGATGGAAACTGAGTGGAATCAAACCATTAGATTTTCTTAACATCATAACGCTCCGGACACTTCTGGGTGAGCGACTTTAGTAATAATATCTCAACACCGCAAAGAAGTCAAGTGATGAATAGAGAGCTTGCACAGCCTGCCAGAAACTGCAGAGGAAAGCAGTGGCAGAACTGGCTTAATTTAAGATTTCTTTTATGCTAGTGGACAAAAGTCCTAAGCGACATCAGTACTCAGTACCTGAAGCACTGCAGCACCACATGACAAAAGACAATCCCTGCCGGGGAATTTGCCCTGGCAAAGACAAGAAAAAAGGCCGCATGAAGAGCACGAGGATTTCACAAGGATCCTTTTGCCAAAAAAAAGAAAAAAAAAGACAATAATCTAGAGGGTAAATGTGAGCACAAAGATATGAAGTAGGCAGGTTCCTCGTCAAACAAGTGGAAAAATTGGTCTGTTTACTTACCTACTAAAAGTCCCTCTGGGCTACAGTGCTCTGGTATCCGTGGCCTGCCTAGAAAAACTCGGGAGCACAGGGCTCCTCTGTGAACAGTAAGGCTGAACAATCAAACTTATATTGCATTATTTCTAGCTCAAATCAAGCCCTGTGTTGCTTTATTTGCCCGCCATCCTCAGGTGAGACAGTTGCTGCAAAGCTACGGTTTTCTTCTTTATTTTAAGAACCCAGCCAGAAATTACAGCGGTATGTTTCGCCATTAAAATGCCATTATTAAAATAAATGACAGTGACTACTTTCAAATCTGAGGCTCTTCCTATTGCAAATAATTAAATATTAATGCTTCCAGTGGGTGCAAAATTTATCACCCAAGGCAGGATCCCACTCAAAAGTGGATATTTGCAAAAGTAGAACTCCACAAAACCCACATTCTCCAGTGAAAATGAGCAAAGCAAGAGGTCGCTATGAGGCACCATGCCATCTTAAGGCCTGGCTTACAGTATTTCTGTATTTCCAGAATATTCCTCAAACATTAAGAATCAAACCAAATCCTAAAATGTTTTGTTGGGTTGGAATTGTTCTGGCATAGCACAAAAACTAAAAGACCAAGTTGTCTACAGAGAAATCATTAACCAGCTCCCCTTGGGGATATGATAATTGCTGGAGTGGTTGACAGCTTTTCTTGGCATTGAGCACTCAAAGACGAGACACATTATTTCAGAAACATTAAAGACCAGAAGAACGTCTTTTGATAAATGAGTGAAGTCCATTCAAATGCTGAAACAAAGCTCATTTATTTCCATGGACTTTTTTATTTCTCCTTATCCTCTGCCTCTCTTTTCCTTTCTGGTCTTGTCCTCAGCAACCTCAACTCACGTAAACCAGCCCTGGTGACTTTCTGCCAATCAAGGTTTGTTGCCAGTGGGTTTTAGTCCACGCAAACAGATGGTTTGAAAGCCACATTGTGCCACCGTGCCCACAGCCAATAGTACAAATATTTAGTCAATTAGACGGGGATTTTCCAAAGGCACAAATGGAAATGAGGCGCATGACTCCCATGGACTTCCAGAGGGAGCAGAGAGCCTCACTGCCCTCCAAACCTCCGCTTACTAATTCAGTCTTCATAAAATAAATGGATGTGAAAAGTACCCGCCTGTTCTGAAATCAGACATTCTTCAGCTATTCCCAGGATGATAATCATGGAGAGAAGCAACAGGAATCTCTTGGAAGTGTTCAGACAAAAGTTCCAGCAAACCTGCTGATTTCGCTAAGGTCTGTAAATGCCCTGTGACATTCTGAAGCCCTGCAATAGGCTGTGTGGACTGAATACGGCTGAGGACTGAGTTGTGCTTCTTCCAGACAGCGTCATTGAGAGAACTCACCCGTCTTAACCACAAAAAGGCATCATTCAATATTAACATTTCCTCTGAACACCTCTCTGAGAATACGACAGCTACTCGCTTACCACCGTCAAAAATCTGTATGGCACTGGGACCCAACAGGAAAGAGTTATTGATTTTTGAACTGGAAGTTATTGAAAATTTTGCCAGTATTTTCCCAAAAGGACCCAAAATGGACAATGACAATCTTTACTATCGCAACATGGCTTAAAATAGAGACCTTGCGAGTCAGGGATGAAAGCTCTGCCGGCTCATAGCACAAAAGCATCTTACCCTTAAGTTGCACTAAGCAGCTTCACCTCATGGGCTCTGTTTGGTGATGGCTTTGGAGCCTATTTTAAACACATCGCACCAGTTTGCACAGGTAGGCATTTAGAATACAGCTCTGAACACACTGTTAATCGTGTTTACACACACACAATGACTTACTTGGTGAACCCAAGGAGAGAGAAAGGGAAAGTATCTTGAGTCCACTGGTAAAGGTGAATTATTCTGCAATAAAAATGCCACCCAGAGACAATAATGCAGAAGAGACAATCACTACACTGGAAAGCTAACGAACATTATGGCTTAGCTGGGCCATCGTACCAGATGGATACCATTTCCAGCTGCAAAACCAAGGATGAACCCTACTAAGGCAAACAGATTTCCAATTAGCGCAACGCTTCAAATGCAACATAGAACTAAAGCTTTCCAATATGGCCCATGTTACTATTGCAGCACGTCACGTGCTATATTATAAACATGCACAAAAGACACAGTCTTTTCCAAAGGTCTCAAGCAAAGGTTTTCTTGACGGCCAGTGTTTGCAGGGATATGCTTAACTGGGATTTGGTTCAATAACAGAAAGAAGAATGTGAAAGACAAATAGTTAAACAAAAATTTCACGCTGGAAATTTCAAAGCAAAAATTCAAATGATTAAACCCCATAATTTGGAAAGCAAGAAAAAGAGAAACCACTTTTCTTCCTTATTTTCACAAGCGTTTCTCTTCTCTCCAAGCTTAATGTCTGGGAGAACAAATCTAACTGTTAAGACACATTGGTGTTGCTGAATTTAAAAAGTTAAGCTAAGAAGTAAAAGCTTCAAGCAGAAACCTGCACTGGGCTATCTCTGTACTGCTCAGTTTCTTCTTTTTGCTGACACAGCTTGAAAACCTCACCAGGCCACACAACCCAGCAGGAGAGCTCAGGCCCTCCTGAAGACGCCTTCAGCTCAGTGCTCATACGAGGCACCGAAAAGCATTTGTCATTTTTGAAAAATCTCATCTCATTACATTATAAATAGACAGGACAGACAAAGGCAGCATTATTAGCCTCACCGTCCACATGGGAAACGAGGCATAGAAATTCAAACAGCGCACCTCACACCGCAGAAGCAGCCTGTCGCATGGAGCAACGGCGAGACGCTGGACCAGGCTCTTGTTTGTCTGTAGTCAGCCTCATTTGGGGATCCTCCAACCACCCCCCCTACTCTGTTCACTCTGTCTCCAGAGTTTCCAGCCCTTCTTTCTAGGCAGAGGCAGAAGCAGGCAAAAATAACTGTGGTAGTAAGAAAGAAGCAACGGCAAAACCAGAGCTCTTTGTGCTGCTCTGTAGAACCCATTAAGCGTGGGGGCATTGCAGTTGCTGCTAACATGAACTAACATCCTCATGTTGCACTTATTAAATAAATCTAATCTTATTAAACTGCATTACAAGCTTTTATTTCATAAATCTGCATGCCTCCCAGATCGCCCAGAGAATTAACTCCTGAGTGGACGATGCCTTTCCTTCCTCCCCACAGCTTGCAGAATGCACTCCGGACCAAACCGTCATCCCTGCCCATCACATCACTCCCCAGGACCAGAGCCGGTTCTGATCTCTTTGCAGGTATCGCAGCCTCAAGCCCTACACGCAGCTCTTTGATTCGCAGCTGCAACTGTCAGGACGGGGAAACCCCAGCAAGCAGCAATGGGCTCCCCTGAATGAGGGAGGTGACAGCATGCAGGGTGCGCTGGTGAGGGGACAGGAGAGCCCGTTGCCTCTTGTGCCATCTGTAGCGTAATCAGAGGGCTGCCAGCTGCTGCTTTTGGAAGGAACAGCGATGTGGCACCAGCACACACCCCTCATCCTGTGCCAGGGGATCCCCGCACAGCCAGGGACCTGTGCCACTGTCACACCCCACTCGCCCTGGGCAGGATGAGGAGTGACACACAGGGCGATCGATTCGCACACCGGTGAAATACACCCTCAATTTTGAACAGCAAGGGAGGATGGGAGCATCCAAGATGCTGCTGCAACATCCACATAAATTTAGTGTCAGCGTTTCAGAAAGAGTACAGGTTGCACACCCTTCAATACGGGCTGTGTACATGGGAATTGGTGCTTTAAATAACCCAAAGAGCCAGTTGTAATTCAGAGAAAACGCAGGGTATTCCTAACTCTTCCAGAAGAGCAGTATTAAGAGGTCAGGCCCAGTGCTACACTCTGTGCAAAACAGCCTTTCCTCCCCCTTGTATGCTGGGAGTTTAACGATCTGAGGTCAACATGAAACAATTTGTTAGACAAACTCCAGTGAATCAAAATGTAACATTTCAGCCTGACCTGCCTCCCATCTGATACAAAACATCTCACTTAGGGGCTACCATTTTTTTTTAAGGCTGAGTTGTATTTTTGGTAGGATCAAAGCAAATGTTTGCACAGAAAGACATTCTAACTTCAAAAAGAAGAACCTCAGTTTTTCAAGAACTAGCACAAATATTTTAATCCTTTAAAGAGGAAAAGACAAAAAAGGAAAGAAATTCTCTTTCAAACAATTTGATGCAATGTTTGAATCCACATGGCTCAATAGATTTGATAAGGCAGAATTCCCCCCAGGTCCAACAGTGCCCAATTAGTTTTTAATCTGGACCAGTTTTTCCAGCCTTACAGAGGAAAAACAAACAAACAATCTCCTTCAAATTACTCACCATTTTCTTTCCTAAACAGAAGCCAACAAATTAGCATTACAGTGGGAAATATGCACTGGCTGCTCTACAGTTTCCTATTTGCTTTGCTAATGTGTGCAAATGCAGGAGTGAGGCAGAGGACTCTAATCTGCAAGGCTTCTTCTGCAAGATACCCAGTGAAATAAATACACATATGTGAGTGAGTCCTTACAAGCAAACCAGCCTACTTTAGCACGGTTATTTCTCTGTTCTACACCACACACCAAAACCTGCATTGCCAGTTACCTGCTAGGCCAAGGGAAAATGAAAACTCATGCTCCTCGTTGGGCTCTGCAGCTGCCGCACTTTGTGACCTTGGCCATGTCACTGCATTCACCTGGCTCTGGGAAGTGGCAATAATACTGATTATCTGCAAAGATGATAGATTAATCCTTCAGTGAGTAGAAAATTACTTAAGAGGTCCACTGTATTATATACTAACTAACTAGCATCTCAAAAATCAGGTTTGAGAAACGTTAAAGTAAGCAGTTATTTTCTAATAAGAACATCTGCACAACTTAGCACAAACAGTATACCCATCATCTGAAAATCCATGAAAGCCTTGTCATTTTGGAGGAGCAGGATTTTAAAGCACATAATATTTCAAAGGGTATCTCTCTCTCTATTCAAGCTAGGACAGATTCTGTGAGTTTAAAATATATCCGCACCCTAGAACATCGGCGAGCAGCAGCAAAATTCAAGTTAAGGCAAATCTTGAAATGTGTTTCAACAGCATCATGGGCAGCATAGGGGGATAAACTTCCTGGTCATGCAGAAAAGATGCTCTAACTGGAGATAAATTGCAGGGTGCTGGGAGGAAACGGTTACCACTATCTCTAGGAACAATAAATAAGTTGGAAACTGGGTTTGATTCCTGTATGAGAACACAAGGAATTCTGTCTCTAGAAACCTGGCTCCTCGTTGGAGATAATGATTCAGTCTTTCGTCTGTGCCGGTGTCCTGCATCATCCTTTTCTTGGTAGCCACCTATACTTGTACAGTCTCTAGCACAAGGTCATTTTCAAGGTCACATCATTTCAGTACAGTTCTAAAAAACACCATTAATGTGCCAGAAAAACCAAATTCCTGAACTTGCCCCAGTTCTGATGTTCATCCTTTTGATCTGAGCAAGCCACATCCCTTCTATGGGATCCATCCACACATTTGTTAATTGGCAGTGATAATACTGACCTGCTGCTCACAACTGGTTAAAGAATAGATTCACCCGTGCTTTATGCTGTTTGCCATGGTAGCAGCAGGTCTCAGAGGGAGAGCGTGCTGGCAGAAGGAAAAGAGCTGCATTGTGTCTGGAAAGGGGATGCCTGGATGGTGATAAAGACAAAAATCAGCCTTCAGAACCCAGCACTGGTAGCTGCTGCACCCAACTGGCTCTTGCTCATCTTGCAAAAATACCACTATAAACCACCACCTCCCCAAAATGCCCAGCGCTCACTCCTCCAAATATCCAGCCTGTGTAAAGCTGCTCACTCGAAATTTCTCCTCTTTATGTGCAATGGACATATGGCGTGTTGTTGAATGCACAGAGACAAAAGGAAGAAAACACAGGCTCACAAAGGAACTGCCAGTTAAAAAGCACCATCCGTTCACGGGTTAAAAATGAAAGCAAGCCTTGAGGATGTCTGAAACAGCAGGGTATCAGCTGGAGCTTGCACGGAGGCTTTTCCCATTGCCATTCATAACAAAATCAGGAGGCAGAAAGTTACTATAGCAATGGCAACAGAATGCAGAACGGGTGCTCTTCAGAGGGCAGAAGAGCTCCTGAAGAAACACAGAGGTCTGTTCTTCATCCTGCAGGGCTGCCCAACACAGATCAGCTCCATTTCACCAATACACCCCCCTCTCTATATAACGTTCATTGTAGATCACTGAATTTTAGCTTCAACAGCTTAAACAACACTGTACTCAGTGACTGCCTTAACCCCTGCAACAGGATTCAACACAACTACGGCTTAAGCAGCACATGAGTCCTGGATGTGGCAATGTGGCAATATTATTGGGTCAGCTCTAAGGATCAAAGTTTTCATTTGTGCTCAGGCAAAACCAAGCTCATCTCTAAGCAGATCCAATCGTCCAGACACGAATACGTTAAGCCCTGGGGAATACCGGACCAGAAGGACTGACTGGTACAGAGAGCAGCCCCTGCAATCGCAAGCAAGAGGTCTGGTTCACACGCATCCATCCGAGATTCCCTCCCTGCACCACAGATCATTTCCTAAAGGACTAAAATCACAACTTTAATATTGACCAGGAGACATGCAGGGCATGCTGAAGGGCTATTAAGCGAAAAGAAAGAGACTATCAGCAGAAGAACATTACATTATGAATGCAAATTAAAGCAGCCATAATACCTGTTAACCCCCAGGTCTTTTAGCAGATGATGGGAGCACAAAAGTGGCTTAAAACAGTCACTTGTGTCTGCCTCCCATTTATCCCCATGTCAAATTGAGCAATTAAAATCGGACCTGTAGGAATTTGCCCATTCAGTGAAGGCTTTGGGCTATATTCACACCCCCTATTACAACAGTTGCAGTCTGAGTTCTGTCACAGATTTACAATGTAAAAAAAAAAAAAAGGAAAAAGCAGACTGCTGCCACTTTTACATGAAAACTTTTCCTCACAATCTATTTTTCATTTCTTGATTAGCAGTACCAGCCTCTTTAACCACTCACGAGACACCGAACATTTGTCCCCCACATGGTGCCTGCTTTAATTTAGTCGGCTAGATGGCAGGCACTTCTGATTGCCCATCTGACGCCTTTGTTTGCTAATAGATCTTACCTTGTCTTCTCTAATTTTTAATGCTGACCAGTTCTCCGCACAAAACGAGGGTCTGCAGCAAGCGCTTATTTCAAAAGAGGCCTCGTTGCCGTGGTTACCGATCATCAAGCCCAGGCCTTCGCAAGTGCTCTCGAAATCCACCTTCGCCTTGGTTTTGTCCTGGTTCTCGTACTACTGAGAAATTTCTGCTCCCAGTCCAGAAAGCTGGGCTTAAATGAATAAATAAATAAAAAAAACCCGAGGGAATGCCCTCAGATGTGCATCGTTCTCATATAAATCACAAGGTCAGGGAGAAACACAAACAGCGGCAGAAGACACACCACGGTATTAGCACCAGATCCACAAATGAGCCTCCTCTTCCTCAACAGGTAACTGCTGATACGCCCTTTCTGTTCTCTCCAGAGCGGCCAACTTTAGGCCTACACGTTGCAACCTACTCGAAAAAGCCTGTAAGTCAGATTTGAGGGATACCCGCAGGCCCCAGGCAAGGGGGAACGTGTGTTTATTTGGCCTGTGTGCTCAAACCGGCTGGGATTAAAGGTGCTCAACGCTCATCAACACAGCGCAGACCAAAATGTACAGAGAGATAAATCAGTGGATGCTTTTGATAAACAGATAAGTTGAGAAAAAACTTGGATGCGTCAGTGGATAAATCTCAAGAAGAAAATGAAGCCAAATCCAATGAAAACAAGGCTTACTGTTTCTGCTAATGATCCTCCTGTTTCTAGACACTAGCTATTTTCTACACAGTTAAAAATAACATCTGATTTTATTTTTTAGCACTGGCTGGGAGAATTGATTCAGAGCCCACTAAAATGTTAATAGATACTGAGAAAGGTCTCCGCAATCTTCTGCAAAGTTATATTCGGTTAATCCCATTTTTGGGAAGTACAGGCCCCATTCTCAGCACTGTAAATCAATGTGACTCCATTAAACCATCATTCCTATCTCTGTTTACGGTATTTCAAATTGTCACGTCAAGTGCAAATTATATAAGAACATTAAATAAATACCACACAGCCCTCATGCTCCACCTATGTTGAATTGAAAAGGCCACCTCTAACTCTTTACCGTCTCTTTCAGCGTTGCAAGCTTAATTAGATCTTCCAGATAGAAACAATCCACTCCACACACAGGAGTGCCAGAAAGGAAAAAGAAAAAGGACAAGGAATTTTAATTGCACTGTAATCCTTTCAGCTAGGTTTCTTGCAAGCACTACATTTCAGGGACCTAACAGACTAGAACCAAAAGCAAAATTCACTATGAACCTTTAAAAAGAAAACACATTAAAACAAAAGTGATCTTCAAGATCCATAGACTGTATGAATCTCCAGGCGGTTGGCCATGCTGTAGTTTAATGTAAGGAAGTAATGTAAATGAAAGCATTTGTCAGTCCTAACTGAAAGGAAAAAGGGAAATGGCTCATTTGTCAGCGGACTTTGCCTCCATGGTAATTGCCGTATCCATCTTTCGGGCCCCTCACCAGCACAGGCCGCAGTCCAAGCCGTCAACAGTTCTCACACGATTCCTCAAATCATTGCTGAGAACATTTTTATTCTATAGTTCATATATCTTGATGAGAGGCCTATAAATAGACACTATTTTTTTCCCTTGTTACTGTGCTGTGTCCATCACCATAACAGCAAAACGACCTTTCGGCACTGCATTAAGTCAACGGTTCTCTAACTACAAAGCACAAATGTCCGTGAGGCCATGGTAAATGGTCCACTGAGCCACACTGCACACTAAAAGAAAGTACATTTTCATTACAAGTTCCATTATGATAACAAAAGAGGTCTCATTCTCCACCAAATATTCAAGGTTGACAACAGACTGCCAACCCAATTACTGACAACAGAGCCAAAGATTTGCCAAGAGGACTTAAGATCCGGCTCCCATTTTGTTGGTTTTTAGTTTTTACTATAAAGATATCAAAGCAAAAGTCCCAATAACTTCCAAAGCTGGGGTCCTGCAAGGCCGTCTGCAGGACACCCAGGACTAGGTGGAGCAGTTTAGCTGTGCCGCTCTCCCAGGACGATGGATGCGATCACTTGGGACTTCAAAGGAGTTTTGCGCGTACGTGAGGGTGGTTTGCAACCCTTGTGAAAATCACATTGCATGTGCTCGTTGTGCTTGTCCCCGATTGCCCTAGTTAATGAGTTCTTAGTGCACTGAACCCTACTTAATACATTGCTTAATAACAGGAGAGCAATTAATCAATTATCCAAAGGGCCAAGCTTACGATCATTCTTACGCACTTATCACACAAGCCAGAGGCCATTCTCCGCTCTCCTCAGCATCACAAATCGTCCCTTTTTGATGGCTGGCCCCCATACACAAGAAGGGGCCTCTCTTCTCCAGGACAGTTGCAGGCCCCGTGGTAGAACATGCCTGCCGGCCACGCTTTGTTCCTGCTGTGGGGACGAACACTGGACCGTCCTGCCAGTTGTCCCTTGCCACGCTGCTCCCAAGTGCCAGCCCAGAGAAAGCAGTTATACATCTCCACTCTGTGACGGAGACCAGACCTTTACTGAAACCGAGCTCTGCCGAGCGGGCCGTGCTACTACCAGTTTGATAGTAAGGTTTTCAGTGCAATTGTTTGTATTCTAGTTGTGAAGTACAAACCTATTGCACCGGGTGCTAGACAGGCCCTGCTGTCAGACTGAGCCCGCTCCAAACTCCTCCTCACCTAAAACGATCATTCGCTTCAATACATAAAACTGCCGTTGCTGACAGAGTTCCAGATGGTTCTGCTGTTTCTACCTGGCTCTTTCTTCAGACTATCATGCAGGTTTGGGGTTTATTTTCTTTGCAGGAGGACAAGACAGCACCTGCATGGCCATCTAACCTTGAAACTTGAGGGGCAAGCCTTGGACAGAGTAAAGAAACAGAAGGGACAAATATCAGACTTCCACTGGAAGAAAAAAACAACAAGATAATCACAGAACTTCAGACCATTACATTTCATTCAGCTATGCCTGGATACATCTGAATACACCAGGGTCATGCCCTGCCAGAACAATTCATCCAGTCTCTGATTCATTCTGCGCTGCCTTCCTTCCCTTTGCTCGCTCCGACACAGGCGGAGGAGACGCTCTCAGCTGGGCAAGTCCTTCTGTCAGCTCATCCCTGTCAAATGAGACGGGGAGGCACTGAAACCTGCAATTCTTCATAATTCCATGGGGTTCTATGTAGAGCTGAACAACAAAAAAAAGAGTCCTTCACCCCTGAATTAGCACATAAGCCCAAATAAATTCAACAAGAGCACAGCAGCGGACACAAGTCTGATCAAGGAGTACATGGCAGAACGAGCAAGCCAGTGCAAACAGACCCACATACCGGAATGGGTGGACCTACTGTGACTCTTTGGAAATATTGGGTCTGACAGGCAGGCTGCAGCGCTGGAGGGCAGCAGCTTCCTGCGTGCTCTTTGTTTTTCTTATGATTTCTGAACCAGGAAAGCTCACCCTAGAAATAACAGCTGGGAGCAGCCCAACACTCAACACCATTGTCATGAACGGCTCTTCTGAAGATCCTGATGTTAACGGGAGGGTGCAGAATAGAACCCACTGGCCAGATGCCCATTCTGACAGGAAAAAGCCTGAAGTATTTGCGGCAAGGATCTCAAAAGTGCTTAGCAATTAAGATTCCCAACTTGAGACATCTTACAGAGGCCTAGACTATCAGCGCGCCTGCCTCCAGCAAACTGTGCACCAATTTTCCTGGCACACGGGAACACAGGGATGTTCTCATCTCTGTTCCATGGCAAGGAAATAGAGATGAGAATCAAGGAAAGAAGTAGTATTGCTTTTTTATCTGTATTCATTTGTCAGACAGAGACCTTGAAAGAGGTAGGAGGAGGCCACTAAGCAGGGGCCCCAGCTGCAGGGAGCTTTAAAGCCCTGGAGACGACCTTAAATGATGGCGAGTCTGTGTTGCTTTACTAATACAGAAAGCAGAGTGTGTGCTGGCAATGCACATGGCCAACCTCTGCAACAGCCCTCAAAGAGTTCAGCTTCTTCAGCAAACCCAAGGCCTCCTAAAATTACAACCTAGGGCATACCAGGTTCTAATACGTACAATTTCTCCTATAAAGTTCTCGGAAAATTAACTTTCTGAATCAGAGATATTTTAGTAGTCAACCAGTGAAAGAACAGCCCACAGCAAGATCAGGGCACTCATTGACACAGAATAGTTAAGAGATGTTGTTCAGGCTGGAGTCATTCACAAGCATTTGTGAAAGCACATACATGAAAAGCTGTTTATTGTTTAAACCTGGGGAGCTTTACGTCCCTCTTGGAAATGACCTAACGTGGGTGCTCAGAAAGACAGGGATGGGAGGATGAAAACAGCTGCAACGCAGGGAAGACAAACAGCGATTTCTTTTGCAACACACACACATTGCCTGACTGCTACCTGGCCAAGCAAAAATAACGGGAGAGCAGTGGCAATACATGTCACCGGACTTACATAGTGACCGAAACAGGCTGAAGGAAGAAAACAAAGGCTCCCTGGTGGTCTGACAAGGACAGACACTCAGCTGCATTTGTGCTGTGGATTTACCTGCCTGCAGCCCTCTCCTCTGACAAGCCAGACAGCGGCTGAAGCCAGTCTGCCTTCACTCACGCCCGCAATTAGACCGACCACTGCTTTCTCATCGGATTAATCCCAAATTATGTGTCTAGCGGTACTCTCTGAGACACTATGGCTCCGCACAGAGGAGCTGTTACAAGCTTTATACTCAGCTGAAGTATCAAGCGCCTTGCAAAAATTGGTGTTATCGCACCCTGATACGTTTAGAGAGGAAAAATACGCACAGATAGAAAAGATACGACCTCATGAGTAAAACATAAGGCTGTCCGGGCTGCTGTGATTAAATGCTTTACAGAAGCATCTTTAGGCTAAATCCTTATTTCCCTGTCTGATCCTAATACCACAAATGTTTATCACACCTTCTTTGCTCATAGATGCAGATTTTACTCATTTTGTTCCCCTTCATCTTGGGTCAAATCTCCTTGTATTTATCCTCAAAGTGAAACACAATGTAATTTATGCATGGGGTGAAACTTCTATCTCAAAGAAGTATCCCGCCACTCAAGAGGGAAAAAAGACTGCAGATTTCCTTTTAAACATTCAAAACAGCGAGAGAAAAATATCACTACAGTTTTGAGGAAATAAGGCATCAGCTTTACCTAGGTTATAGGTGACTGGGTTTTTTAAACCTTTCAAAATTATAATCTGCTCTAGCCAAAAGCTGGATGTCATGTTTTCTTCATATGTTACACAGGACCAACACACACAAAGCTCATACGATTAAAAAAAAATAATCAGTGTCCATTGATTTAATTTAAAAAAAAAAAAAAATCAAGTCTGGTTTTCTAGGGAAGTTGTTGCTTTACCAAGAAGGATACGTTGCAGGAGCTCTCGGTTAATCAAGCTGCTGAAAGGTTAATTATCTCTCCGAATACACATGGGGTGGGGAAGAAATCATTATGAGGCACTGAGTTGCTAGGGAGTAGAGGTTTCGGGAACAAAAGGCAAACGGGTGCTTGGGACAAGGCATCTCCATCCCTCTCTTTGCAAAGCATCACGTGCATCTGCAGCGCGGTGTTAGGGACGGCTAATAATAAACCGTAGTGCTGGGCACCTGCTGGAGTAATTGCAGCACAGCACGTCCGAGCGCTGCGTGGAGAGCGGCTGGAGACAGAACTGCGCTCAACGCAGCGCCAGAGCTGGCAGAAAACAGCGTGTTTGCTCCCGAGTGCTCCGTCTCCGCTCGGGGCTGGGGAATGCAGATCACTTGAACAAGCAGACAGGAGGAGCTGCTGTGAGCCGGGGATCCTGTGCTCCCTGCCTCGCTCTGAAGCCGCAGAGGCCGGTGGAAAGGCTCACCCTGGCTTGGAATCGGCTCTCTGCAACGAATATGCTGCGTGGCCATGGCAACCCAGAATCGCTTGGGAGGGCAAAACACTGGAGAAGAGCTTTGCATTTGCTTCACCAGAGGTCTGAGTGAAGTTCAGTTCCAAGCAGAGATCTGGCGTGAGGCCTGGGCAGCACTTAGGTCCCACAAAAGAAGGTCTGTACACGGGGAACTCGACCCGCATCTCTTATCGGTACAGCTGATGAACTAGAGCTGCTTATATTTCATATAGTCATTCTTCAGAAAATAAGCCTTTGCTTGGTACTTTCCCCACCCTGACCATGTTTGCCACAGCTTTTCCCAACAGCTCAGCTGTGTGACCCAACTCCAGCACCTTCTTTGTCCCCTGAGAGCACAATGATGTCCCAGACTCCAGAGAGCAAGGTCCCCACCACAGTCCTGCATGGGACAGCTCATCCATCTGAAAGCTGTTGTTCCAGCCTCCTGGCAAATTCTGGCAGAGGTGACAAAACCAAATAGATTTAGCCAGCTTTTAGAAGCTTGACCAAAAAGAGACAGAAAGTCCATGAAAAGGAAAAAGCGGCTGATGATTGAACATAATCACGGTTCTAAGGAAGAAAGCAGTGGTGCCAGCACAGTACATTTGACTGTTAATCAAGCCCCACTTGTCTTAAAGTCAAAAGAGGAAGATATTTAATGGTGCATTGGAGAAGAGCATTCAGGAGGTTTAAATTATTCTGTCCAACCAATATTCTAATCGCTCTGCCTAACCTCTAGAGATCATCATTAGGTTTCTGGCTCACTGCCCCACTGCATGTGATAAAAGCATTTCAGGCTTACCAATGAGGTTTTCATCGCTCTCCATAGGAGGTCTGGGAAGGCCGCTGGGTTCTGCCTGGAGAACAATGCAGATTTCCTGGCCGATAAAAACGGTGGGGAATTGATTATTTAACAGGCTCTGTGTAGGCATGGAAAGAGAAGGGACCTTAGCAGGACAGCATCAGTCATCCCACTTCGCAGCGTCTACATTCTCATGCACAAGTATGTCTGTGGGTTTCAGCGGTGCCGCACGACAAAATTTGCCACAATCCCCAAGTTTGGTTCAGAGAAATCAGTTGATACTCACAGACACCGAACACAGAGCCGTTGCTCCACATGTATTAACTGGTCGCAGAAACAAGGCAATAGATTTTCAGATCCTGACCCTCACGGTACAGTTCATACGGCAATCACATTGCCTGATCGCACTGAACAAATACAGCGTTGTACTGGGTATGAACGTGAACTATTCACATTACAGTTTATCTGCCAAAAATAAAGATTGAAAACACACTTAGTGACTCAGCATGCTAACATGTGAGTCCAGTCCAGTAATTTAAGATTAAAACCTGTCAACTCATTACTTCATTACGATACAGCCCACCAAAAACGCTCACCAAAAACCATCGGGTTCCACACAAATTCGAGTCTCACAGGAATATTCTTTTATAGGAATATAAATTTAGTAATTGCTTCATGGATCATCAAATCCGGCCTTATAAGCAAAGACAGACATACCATATAATCAAAAAACTAATCAAACCAGAACAGGTCAGAGAGCACACACCAGCATACAATTTGCTGACACTGAAATCATCTCCACTGGCTGAGAATCTGGAAAAAAAAATCATTGGTGTTTGAGATCTTTACACAAATGGAATATAGAAATCCTTTCCCTTTAAATGATGTCATTAACACCTTTCTACAGTAGGCTAATATTTCCATTTTACAGATGAGGATCAAGTCACAATATTAAGTCAGTGGCATAAAAATGGCTCCTCCTCCAACACATTCTGGAAAACAAAACTACAATTCCTATTTCTAGCCCAACTAAAAAAAAAAAATAATCCTTAACACTTGGAAAACAAAATTCAAGTAAATCACACATTAAAAAAGTGCCTCTCACATTCACCAGAAGGAGAAAACAGTAAAATAATAAGAAGAAGGTGTAAAACTGGAGTTGTATAGCTGGTGCTGCTTTGGCTTGCAGTGGGTGTGTCAATTATGCATGCAAATTTGCGTGCTTAACGAGGTGTGTACATGAAGAGCAACATACAAGCGCTTTGGGGCCAAAAAAAAGACATCTTCCCATGTTTGTAGGATTCCGTATCACAAAACCCGAGTCAGAGGGCTCCGAGAGACACAGGCTGGGAAGAAAATCTCTTGTGCCTTTGCTCCTTCTTTGTTACGCTCATCCAGTTCCCTGTTCATAAATGCTCACAACTAACATAATACTTTCAGTGCTGCTGCATTTATCTTCCTCATGCATTCATCAGCACATTTCCGGCAGCTCTTTGGAAACCCATAACTCTTGTGCAGTTAAGTACTCAAATCTAATTCCCCCCCGCAACTCATTTTACATTAACTTTGCTCTGACTACACTCCTAAGAGGAACAGTAACGATTAATAAGCGCATCTCACTTCTGCAGAAGGAAATGGAACACGGTGCCTTTCGGCACCATTCTCTCTCTCTCTCTCATACGTGTTTCTGCTGAGAAATAAAAGCACAAGCCTGGAAAGTGCCAAAGCACGATGCTGCGAGCAGGCCTGCCGGGGTGACATCACTTATCATACCACCGTGTTCCCAGCCAATTGGGGAGGTTTCTCACCCAGCCGATAATTCTCACCTAGCAGAGAAGCCTACAGGAAAGTGTCAGAGCCCGGGGAAAGGACTCACTTTTATTATCGATGCTTATCGTGCCACAACTCCTCTCCTTCCCCTTCCCACTCCAGCGTGCACACGCACACAGGGGAACACAGCACAGGCAAAACAACCACGCGCAGCAAAACTCCATTGGTGAGCATGAGGCTTCTGGCAGTGATTCACCTGAGAACTTCCTGCTGCTGCTGGAGATTCAGATTTTTGTTCAGCAATTTGAGTGGGCGGAAGAAGCTTCCTCTTCCGAGTCACTGATCACTTTAACTCATTCTTATGACACTGTGCAGCTAACAGCTGACATATATTTCTACCCCAAATATATTAAGAGTAATTAAATCTCCGGCCAGATAGTCCAATCATGCCGGCAACCCTTTGAAGACAGCCGAGAATTTAAAGCCGGGTTTATGTTCCGACTTCCCCCAGATATCTGGTAATTTAACTAGACAAGACCTAAATCTTAGCACACAGAAGCAAAGCCCAGCATCAGATCAGGGTCAGCTGCAGTGTTGCAAACTGAAGCTTGCAAGTGCACACAGTTTACACCAGAGATACTTCACTGCAGCCGCCATCCAGCAGGATAATGGGGATGTAATATTGCCATGGAATGAAGCAAGCTATTAAAATAACTGGTAGGAACCCCAGAGATCTCCTTTACCTATCAGACAGTGCTTTTTAAAGATGCAGCTGTAAATGTCAATTGCTTCTCACACTGAAACAAAATTATAATCGGTACAGCAAGTAAACAAGTCTGTACAGTCCTCTGGTACTGGTACAGCTTTCCCATGTGAGAGGAAGAAAACCAGGACCTGTCTGTGTGAGAATTCAGGAGACCACAGGTTGTACTCTAGGCACACAGCTTTAAATCCAACTCAGCAGCACCTAAAAAGCCTATGAACACAAATAGATTTTTACACCACACTCCCTGCAAAAATATTTGAGTGCTGCTCCCCCTCTGGATAGCACAGTCACACACACTACAAAGCTCTACTTTTGAGTCTGCAAAGATCAAGCTGAAAAATCCAACTCCAGTATCCCCCTTGCTCTTATTGACTCCGATACGAACATTTGTTCCTACCTTATCAGTATTTACAAAAATACCTGTACTTTTGAAGAGCAGAATCCTGCAACCAGAGCTGGCTGTAGATAACCCCAGGAAAAGGAAGGCTGTTGTTTCCCAGGGCTGGGTGGCACGGCCATGCCAAACCCTGCTGCGCCAAACCCAGCCGTGCCAAACCCTGCTGCGCCAAACCCGGCTGTGCCAAACCCAGCCGTGCCAAAGCCTGCTGCGCCAAACCCGGCTGTGCCAAACCCGGCCGTGCCAAACCCTGCTGCGCTGTGCCGAGCCGGTTTCTGCAGCTCCATCAGGCTCCAGGGCAGACACCCGTGACTTTTGTCACCGATTCCTTACTCTCTCACCAACACCTAACTGGCCTTTCTCAAACTCAAATACTGGCAGCTGTATTTTCTTCATCTCATCTCCAGTGACAAGCAAAACACTGGTAGAAATAGTGACTTATTTCTGTGAGCTCTTCTGTATGAAACGCAGAGCTGTAAGCAATTGTGTTTTAGCCAGCACCACTGGAAGTGAACACCGGTCACAAAGCATCATGTAGCAATGAAAAACAAAAACCCAAAAAGTGTCTCTAAACAGACTCCACAACCTTATCTGACAGACAGGTGTTAGGAAACAGTTCAAACCGGAAAATGCTGGTTTCCACTCTCGATTTTCTGGCAGCGGCTCAAGAAAGTTCAGTCCTCTTTCCTTTCTCTAATGGAAAACCACCACTCGCTCTCCCCCTAACGTCAAGACTAATCATGGTTGAAGTCCTGCACAGCCAGGCTGACATACAGCACAGGCCACGCCGGGATTTAATGAAGCGGAAATGCATTTAGCTTTCCCTTTCTCATGCGGATCCTGGATTTTTCCAGGAGTATCTTCAGGTTTTTGTTTGGTTTTTAAAGCGATGATTGAACTATGCAGCATAGCTCAAGAGTCCTAGCATTTTATTTGATTTTCAAGACTGAAACCACAGAAGAGTCTTCATATAAAACCAAGACCAAAGATCCTACAGACACTTGCATAGAATCGGGGTATCACTTTTAGATATTTTAGAATTTTTACATGTATGCACAGACACACAAATGTCTGTAAAGAACCTTTTCTTAAAACACAGAATTCAAAGTAAATTCTAATACTGTCATACGTATACACTTTGAAAACAGAGTGTAAATAGGACTCAACATTTCCTACAAGTCCCATGTGAATAGCTAATCTAACTAATCTCTAGGTGCGTTGTAGTTAAGTACAGGTTCATAACATAAAACACTTCTTGGTGCTGATTACAGACGAAAGCGAGACACAGAGCAGCTCATTTGTTTAGCTACATCACATTTAGTTGAACAGACAAGCAAGATCACTATGCTGTTCTAAATAAATACGCAAAAAAATCACTCTCTTCAGTCTTTACTTGAACGCTCCCATACTCGAATGAAACGAAACCTGAAGACGGTCCTCAAACTCCATCAAAATGTGATTCATACCCCAACCATCTTAGTGCAAACGTACTGCTGCTTTATGAAATAGATTCTTGTATTTATCCTTTCGCAAAACATTGCACTATGACTAAAAAAGTTTTGAAGCACATGATGAATTCTTTTCCTGCAACGACAACTAAATAAATGTGTGTATCTCAGTGGGCTGCAGAGAAACAATCTGCTCTAAACCCAAAACCCCTGCTCTGCAAAGCAGTTTCAAAGTAGCAGTAATTCAAAACTTCGAGCTCAAGTTTCAGTATAAATTCTCCTTTCCGAAAGTTTATAATTTTATCCATCTTACTCCTCTGAAAAAAATAAATCAATCAAATTTTCACAAATTTCACTGGATTTTAACATTAAAAGCATGGAAAAGAATCCCATAGTAACTAAAATGGGCAGTAGCAGAAAGACACTTCACACTTGCAATGAACTACTCTCCACATGATACTCCTGGAAGTAACCAGTGCTCTTGAAGCAAGAATACGGAGGCAGATTAATAATTAGGGTTTATGTCCCTTATTCTTTAATCTGCAAATTTAACAGATTAAGGAAACAGAAGAGAAATACAAGGAGTACAGTAGAGTTGACCCATTATACAAAATCTTATCCATTTCACTTCACGTTTCACGTGCCGTGACATTATTTTGCCTTAAAGGTTTTCCTTGACAAGGCGCTAGAGGACTTGGCGCAGGTATACAATGCTGACAATGGAAATATTTTTATTAAGTGCTTCAGGAAAAGAAGCGGATGATCCCAAATCACTATAAAAACCCCCCAACCGATCAAACAATTATTCCAGTCTACAGCTTCAACGCTCATACAACCCAGAGCACAATAGTTTCATAAAACATTATACAAAGCAGTCCTGTAAAAAAAGAAAACAGAAGAAAAAGTAAAGAAAGGCGCAGTATGAAGTAATTTCAGACAACCAGTTTTGTGAGAGCTTTAATGGCACAAAATGTTTATAAGCTACAACTTATACATGTACTGTAAACTGTATATAATGTTACAAAGTGCTAACTAATTTATGAAGAATGCATAATCACTTTGGCTCAGTTAACTCCAATAGTTCAACAAATGTCAATTAAAAAATTTGAATTTCTAACGAGCTTCAGCTTTCAGTTTTCAAAACAGTAAGTAAATATGCATTTGCTGCAGTTAAGTTAGCCTGCTGCGTTTTTAATGTGCGAGTTTATGCATTTTTTCCTTGATCCTATTTACAAATGTTCTAGGCCAGTTTTCACTGAATGTAAGAAAAACGAAGCCTGCATTTTTTTTCCAAAACTGTAAACAGGTATAAAGCTTTTTAAAACAACATTTATCTTAACAAAACTTCAACTATCAATAGTTGAAACCCCTTTGCAAATTATACAACAATCTGTTTCTGTTCATTGTAAAACTAGAAGTTGTAGACTTTCCTCCAAAGCTTATAGTAGGGTATCAATAAATACTGCAACGTATCATAGCAAGTGTTACAGTGATCATGTATCCATTCCTCATCTATAGCTTCACAATTTTTACTTCACGGCTCCTTCAAATCTTATAAGCTGTGTTGATACTCTAGCCACAAGCTTGCAATATTATATATCAGATATTCTAAAGAAGAATTACTTTTTAATTTAGAAAGGGGTAATATTTTTTTTTAAAAAAAGGTACTCCCTACTTAATAAAAATCTATTCTTCCACTATTCCAATTTCCATACAAAACAAGGTGCTGTAATTAGAACTGAAAGTGTTTCAGCCTTTCCCCCATCCCCTCGGTTTTCAGGACTGTAAAATGATGTACTTGGTACTATCTAAAACACCCTTCACCACTTCCCCCTTCCCTCCCTACCTGTGGGTGAAAACCAATATCCACGCTTGAAACAAACCTGCTGTTGTGGGCAGCTCGAGTGCTGCTAATATTCACGACTAAAAGAAAAAGGATGTCTCCAAAAGATATTTTTTGTCACCCTTCAGCATTCTCCAACAGCATTCAGAAGGAGAGAATAAAAATAAATACAGTTTAGCAGTGGATTTACACTTAACTTTTGTTCCGTCCTGGGAGCTAAGTTGTTTTCAACCAAATCTCAACTGGGATTTAGCTTCTACGCATCAAATGTTTCAAGCGATCACTGCTCTATCAAATAATCAGCTCTATAAAGTCTGATGCAAGCAAACAATTACAGGTAACTGGTCTCTCCAAACTGGCTGACTACATGATCATTTTCTGCAAGTCAGCCTACTGAAGTTTTTATTTAAATGAGATTTTTTCTAGTCTTATAATTAGCATTGGTTCCCTAAGTACTTAGTATTAAAGTCTATATCATTTTTTTAATATATTCATATATATATATAAAAGAGCGTTCTATCCTTCAGAGTCATGCTACATGTTCTGAAATCCAATAAAATCTATTTAAGGACATGACTGTCCCAACGCTTTGTAACAATTTGGTACTAAAGCTTCACATTTTGAAAAGAAGTGTCACTGAAGGAGGACAAGGCTTAATGTTCCCTAAGATAAAAGTTCCACAACGTCAGTGAGAAGTCTATCTAACATGAGACACCACGAGTGACTTTCAGGTTCCATGTATCCCCAAAGGAGATTGTACAGTAAACAGTGAGATAGGAATATCGAAAACTCATTTGCAGAAGACATTTCAGAGCTTTGCAACTTCTGAATCTCTACACACGTGCAAGATTGTCCCCCTTAACGATAAGTCAAACACTTTACCTTCTGAAACTGCCGTATCGTCCTAATTGTAAATGGTTCCACAACAAACAGAATCCTACCATTTTATACAGTCTAACTATACCTACAGCTGTTGGGTTTTTCCTTAATTTAAAACTACTTTTAGAAGGAAAATTTCACATTTAAAATTTTCCCTTAAGAAAACAGGTAAGGAAAATAAAAGCTTCTTCACATGCAAACAATGCAGTTTTTCTAATATTTTCTAGGCATCAGACAGGTTTTCCTACAAGGAATAAGGAGCTGACTTCATAGAAAAGACAAGATTACAACAATTACCTACTATTAAAATATGCTGATGGATTTAGTTATCCTACTTTAAAATCTATGCAGTCTTTGCCTCCTGCAAATCAAAGGGTGTTAGCCAATACAAGGGGCCAAGTAAATTCCCCCAAAAGCTGATTTAAACTGGTTTTTTATTGCCTGTGATTTCTTAGTTCATTTCACAACCAGCCTGTTTTTCAAAAGAAAAATTCATTTTCACTCCAATCAATAATTTTCTTCCAAAGAGATTGTTGATTTTATCACCATAATACAGTCAACATTTATACCATGCACAACTGCAATTTAAGTCAGGTTGCACTAAGGAGGCAACAGCATCACTGATAAAATTAAAACTTGCTGGTGGCATTTTGCATTGAGAGAAGCCCTTGCAACATATAGACAGTTGTAAACTCCGTTCAGCAACTCTGACGTGTCTTGCAGGCCAAGAGGCAGGGGAATGGGAGGAGAGAGGGAAAGAATGTGGATAGCGAAACACCTCAACAGAGTTCCAACACAATACTGAATTCCAGAGTTAGCGAAAACCTGGATATGTAAGGAAAGGGTGAAGTCAGGGTCATGCTTAAAATGGTCTCAAGTCAAATGTACTAAATGAGACAGTAACACCTTCACAGGTCACGTGGATTTCCAGGTTTTGCACTCCATCTTTCAGTAAGTGCTGGCTGAAGGTGTGGTCAGTCGTTTTCCAATGTAGATGCTGAAATAAAAAGTATAAGGCATATCGTATTTCACAGAAATAGTCCATTTCCCAAACAGTCCTCGTGTACTCAGCTATTCTAATTTGTCTCTCAAGTCTGATGAGATTCTTCCAAGGACTTCTCTTCTGTAAAACTACTTAACGGGTGAGATTTTCAGATGAGCCTAGAAGGACTGATGCTGTCAACATTCAGCAAAAGCAGATTTCTTCAAGTCCCAAGCTCATTTGAAAATCCCACTCCAAAAGCTTTTGTGTTGTTTGTACAGCAACTGACACTGGGGCTCTTGAACAGCCGAGCGACACTCCCAGATGACTATGGTAAAACAAGAAAAGTACTGCCGATAAAGGTGAGCTTTAAAACACCGAGCATTGAGGACCTACAGAAACACTGACCTCTAACAAATACATCCATTCAAGATATAATTCATCGCAGAAATACACAATTTTGCTATAGTTCAAATATCTTACAATATATTCTCATATATTCTATCCTCCTCATTTATGCGATAGTTTACAAGAATTTAAAGAGACACTGATCTCCTCCCCCCAGAAAGAAACATGAAGCTAATTAAAAACATATTTTGAGTACGTCTTTGCCCCCATCACAGAAGAACATAAGATGGATAAACATAATGTAAGGACTTAAGCAAGCTGAGAAATTATGTCGGATTATGCAAGCAATGAAACCATCACTGAGCAGCGTCGTAGCTGATCTTGCAGGTCGCATCCAGTATTTCACGTATCTTTCTCTAACTATTCAAAGCTTGACTTTCAGTAATATCACGTAACTGCAGCATTAGACATTGAAAATTACAGAGTATGTGCCATACACACGGAACTTCAGTGGTATTTGTACAACATGTTTTTGTAATGGTTAGTAAAAGTTACAGCAGTTTTCCACCTATTCTAGTCTTACGTTCCCTACGTTTTAACCCAAAGCATTTAAGTAGAAGGCGGGAATAATCAAATGGCACATGTTGCAGTTGCAAAGGTTACTTGCAAGTTCATGATAATCCATGCATTTTCAGTATAAGAAACTTCATCTATTCTAGAAATAAAACGTATTAATGCCTGCAAAGTTTTCCTGCATTTCAGAAAGTACACCAAGTGTGTCATGAGCAAGGTGCAACAGTACTGGTTATTCTAGACAAAGCCCTTTTCTGCAGGCACCTGCCACACAAGTAAAGCAGAAAAGCAAAGCCCGATGCAAAAGCTGAATGAGGTTCATACTTACCCTAGTCCCAAAGCCAAAACATGAGATATGAACAGAGATGGAATGAAAACCTTAAGAAATTCTGCAGAGAAAATGCCACCTTTTTTCATTGCTCCACTTTTTCTCATACTTAAAGACACTGAACGTTTAGGATGTCTGAAATGAAATTCCCTGAAAGAAGAAGGGGAGGGGGGAGAAATTCAACAAGATTTTTTTAAAAATTTTTTTTTCACTTCTTTACACAAATGCACAGATCTCTGTAGGAACATTTTTTACAAGGTACAAAGAGCTAGAGATCAAAGCAAGAGATCCCTTACCCAGAGTAAGGAATCAAAGAGAATAATAGGAGGTATTGTGGAGAGACCACTTACACAGACAGGATAGAGACAAAGGGAGCAGTAGCTGAAGAGAGAGGTAGGTCCGAGAGAGGGAATTTCAGGATGTGATTTGTTAGCAAGAGCCTCATTTTTTGTTCCAAACAGAGATACGGAAGTCTGCCCGATTTAGACAGCATCCTCTATTTTAATAAAAATGCTTTGCATTCAAGGATCTCAACGTTTCCCCTTCCGTGGATGAACATTACATATTTTACATAGAAAGAAAAAAAGGCAGAGAATTTAGGAGACTTGCTCAACACTATTCCATTTAATAAGCCAAAACTAAACCCCACGAATCCCAGCTCCAAGTACCCAGCTCTCCCAATAATTATGTCAGAAACCTTGTAATCAGATTGCTGTGGATATATATTACTTTCAATAAAATGGTAATTCTGTTGCTATTAAGATTTTCATACTTCATTGTTTTGACTTTTTGTAGCCTCCCCAAAGAGAAATTCATCTTTTTCCAAGATGATCCTATTTGGAGAGCCAGAATAATTCCATGCAATTGTGACCTATGATTCTTCGCTCCTTCATATAAAAGAATATTCATTTAAAAAAAAAAAAAAAAAGAGTTTAACTTACTTGGGAGGAATGTTTTCAGGCCTACTTGACCAGTCTGACACCCAGTCAGCACTTTTCTTCAAAATTTCCAACTCTTTCTCTCCCTCTACTGCTTCTTCTTCAGACTGAAAATATACACAGGACAAGCCTTGTAACACTCAGTTAGCTCCTCCTTATGGTGTTAAATTGAGAGCGACAACAGCAGTGGTAAAACGATAAACAGCAAATGGTGGCACCTGATAAACGAGCAAGTGTTCCTGGACTACCGATTATTTAGAAGAGATTTTATTATGCTAAAAGGAGGATCTGCACAAGTCAGTACACCACAAAGTTCATTACTACATCCAGGACTTCAACATCATTTTTTTTAACTAACCAAAAAAATGATTATTTTAATATTAAATGTAATAAAGCAGCATTATGAAAAAAAAGAAACCCAAACCTAAGTTTCTACAAACAGCAAAAACTTTAAGTGATGGCATTTGATTTAAAGTGTATGGACAGCAGCTAAAGCACAGAAAGCCAAATTAAAAAGCTTCAAAAACAGTATTTTGACTTTTTTAAAGGTGTTATGAGTCACTTAAAATTTATATTACGCACAACTAGCAGCGTCTACTGGGTGTGCCCCACATGCTGTAAGGAAAAGTAAGCACTCACCACAATTGTCTTGATCCAAAGATTTAACATTACATCATTAGATGCAAATGTTATCATACAGGAAAAAAAATAGAAAGGCTAGAAAGTGCCACTGACTTCAGTACAAAGTCTTCCTTAGCATTAAAACAATTTCCTGAGTGACCCTTAGTAAAAGAAGATAAACCACTTACAACATTAAAGTGGGAACCATACCAAAACCAGAAGCAATCAGACAGGACAGTCACAAAAGACAGATGGCACAACTAACCAACAACTTCATTCAGATTGTTCTGGCTCTATAGGGCAGAACCGCAACAGTCCTGCTGTTCAGCCAGGTCTTTGACAAAATTAAATGCAAGGTTTCATTCTTCCAGGAGTGCTTTTTATTTATACTGCTGAGGACAGCAAATTCTATTAAATGATCAAACTAAGAGTTCAGCATTAATCTCCTCTCAGTTTCTATGATGGAGATTACTCACTGTCATGTGAGCTGACTATCTGTAGAGCAACAAACTGAACACCCTGAAATCTTGTGCAGAAATATAAACATCTCAAAAACAAAACAGGTTTGACACACAAGCACTGTTAAAAAATAATATGACTGCAACTAAACAGGGCATTTCTCAGCATTAGAGATGGAGCCTCATTTTTCCCCTCACTCCAAGGCTATCAACCTCTACCAGTCAAATTTCAATTAATGCAGAATGTAACCCTAAACAAAGTTTACTAACCCTGTCTCGTCGTTTAAAATAATTGTTCTGGAATGTGTTTTAATTTAATAAAACTTTATTCTGAAAGCAAGCCCCTACAAGAAAGGATAATGTAGTTAAACTGACATAAGCTTGAGTGCAAAAAATTATTTACTATACCTATTTACAGGGAGGTACTATGTAAAGGATCTCAGAATGAAAAAAAAAATCGCTAGCAAGGAGTAGTTTAATGCATTTTTTGACATGTAAAATATACAATATTTTAGACCTTTTGATATGACACAGAGCTTGCTCTGCCCCTCAAGTACTCCCAATACTGATCTATATAAACATATGATTTATATACAACATCCACAACTTGAAAATATATATTCTTAAGCTAATGTATTTTAAAGGTTAATGAAGAAAATACCTGAGAACTATTGTCTTTACTTGTGTGCATTTCCACATCAAAAGTTATCTGTCCATCTTCTTGAGGTGTGTGCATTTCTACATCAAAAGTTATCTGTCCATCTTCTTGAGGTGAAGGGCTAAAGAAAAAATGATTTCATTATGTCATACTACACTGTCACCTAAAGAATCATTAGTGTAAAGAGCATCTCAGCTGAATCATTTCCACATGCACTTCTGCACTCTGTTGAGATGAGTTACACACTACACTACCCTTCAGATCACAAACATCAGTATTAGAAGGCCCTCCAAAATCCCTCATCTTTTCAATTTATTTTTCCATTTATAATTCGACCTTTCTCAAGAGAGTTGACCATCCTTCCACTGAAACAAAGAAAGCATTTCCCAAAACTTCAAATACTACACAAAATATGTAGACCATTTCCTTCTTTTAGATAACACTGCCAGTATTGGGAATTATACCTCTTTTTGTATCATTACAAGTGGAAACATCACACAACTGCATGTAGGACAGCAAACACTTCTTTACCTGTCACAGTGGGAACTACCTCTTGAGCTGCTCTGTCCTGATTCATGCTGGGCATCCAGGAGGATTTTTTCCATGTCTCCATTGTGGATGGAGGACGATGAAGGGACGTGTTCCAAACCTCCGTTTTTCCCATTGCCGTTATCGTTGCTATTGCCATTGCCATTCATCTGTAACTCCACCCAGGAACCTGTTGGGCCAGCCAGACGTCACTTCATTAAAAGCAGTGGAACTGAAACCCATCTGAAGTTTATCAATTACACACAGAAAAAAACATGAACATGGTGAATTCAGATAACATACACTGCTGCTTGGAGAAAGCTCACAAACATGTACTGGAGACAAGAGTGACATGTTTCTTCCTTTTTCATCAACAAAAACACATCCAAAAAGTTTTGTTGCTACCTAGCCCTGGAACTAATCGAATAAAGTATCCCCTCTCTCTTCAACTATTAGTACTTTAATAGGCCACATTTCTCTCTGCAGTTCGAAGCTTCAGTATGTATCACTCAATTACACTAATCACCTCGCGTCCCTGTTCATTCCTTTTTGAAAGAAAATTTTCACCACCTAGCCCCCTACTATACAACTCCCCCACCTGTAATTTTATACTCTCCTTCCTCCCTCTACTTCCAAAGGCCCTGACTCAAACTCTGATTTCTATACACATCAGGCAGGCTGCCATTCTCAGGCAAAAAAACAGGTTTTGGAAATATTCTTAATTCATAAACATACCATTTAATGTCCTGAGGGGTAAAGACAGAATAGACTTCTACTGCTTTATCCAAATATCTAGATACATTCCCTATCCAAATGCAATTCTCCTCTTCTCACTAAGGCATTTAATAAGAATCACTTGACCATATTAGCCATGATTATGGAGGACGAGATCTCCAATTTCTCAAAAGTATCCTGTTTTCAATGAAACATTATTTCCCATTATCAGTCAGATGATCTCACAGATGTCCAGTTATGGCATCACGACTCCTGCATAATTTAATTTATGTCACCTCAAGGAGAGCACTTTCAGGTTTTTCGTTGATTCTTATTTTTTCAAGTTTTGACATCTTCACCACTGAGGTAAAAATATTCAAGAAAGACAAGACAGCCTAAAGATATTAAAACAACAGCTGAAACTCCTTTTTAAATATTATTTGTACAGGTTCTGGATTTTAATACTGATTTATTGACCTTTGAAATGCACCTGTATTTATTTTTTTATAGCAAAGTTTTGGCTCTGGGAACTGTATCAGTAACACAAGAAGGGATGTATGTCATAACGAGTTCACCTATTTTCAACTTGATTTTGTGAAGCTGAAACAGAGTTTATCCTTAGTACCAATTATTACCTATGCCACTATACTGACAACCATGGAAGCATCATAATCTAGAGAGTCCTGGCGGTTTACTGTCTGGTTTCCTCAAGCTGTATTCATAAACAAGGAACTTGGGGTGTGCACAATCGCACAACATTTACCAACTCTGTACTACACACTGGGCTTCTCAGAGAATGAAGTTTTAACTGGGAAAAGGCAGCCTTTGCTCACACTAGTCAGCATGAGACACAGAGACCATATTATTCCAGATCTATGATCACTGCTGGTGTCTAAATTTCTAAATAAAAAGGCCTCAGTGTGAGAACTACATCAGAAGGCAGATTTGCCTTGTAGCAACACCTCTACAGCAAGAGGCCCCACCTGCAGAAAAGCACGTGGCGACTGCAGTTAGATGCCAGGCCAGAAAGCTATACATTCCCCAAGAACCATTTTGGAGTATAGAGCATCTATCAGGAGAATTTTAATGCTCAGGATCTGCAAAGATATATCTTATTAAAAAATCAGCAGTGAGTGTCCAACTGTGAAAAAAGCAGAGGGCAGAAGTACAAGGGGGTGTCTTCCTCCGACACCAAGCACGGGCAGAGAAAAGCTCAGCGAAAGATGATCAGAACTGGTTGCTCTAGAATGCAGCTACTTAAACACACCTCCGCAGCACTTCATCTCATGTACAAATAAAATCTTCTATTAACATTTATCCCGGACTGACAAAACCTGCTGTTTATCTAAGATGTGTTGTGGCCATAAGAGGAACAACACTCAAATTAAACCGTGAGTAAAGAGTCCCAACAAGGCGAGCAGTAGTTTACATGACACACAGCACGTTCTCCATCTGACCTCACTCTTAATGAGCCCAAATACATCCACGAAGGCGTAATCTGACATCAAGCTAAAACATGCTGCATACTCCCACTGGCAGTCACAACCGGTTCGGGAGAGAGGAAACCTTGGAGTTACACAGACTGATTAGAGGCTGCTGCTTTAAACAGATGCACAGGAATATATTTGAGAATAAACTGCCCAAGTAATAACAGAGAATGCTTTCTGCTTCAAGCTTGCTTCAAAAGTAAGATACATACGTTAATCACCCACATGAGAACTCTTAATTTTACCATGTTTCCAACTTGACAGTACAACAGGAAATACAGTAGAATTAACAAATATGGTAGAATTAAGAATGGTATTTTTCTCCAAAATTGTTTGAATTTTGGCCATGGTTAATTATTTCACTGTGAACTGATATACTTTAATTACATGTTTTTTTCCATAACTGGTGGTCCTTTTAAACAAAAGTAGCTAAATGTGTGGGGGAAAGGGGTGGTCTCATTTTGTTTATTCACTCTGTGATTTCACTTGGGTAGGTTGGGGGGAGATACCAAGGTCAATAAATAAATTATATATGTATATACATTTTCAATATATATAAATACTTCAAACTAGCAGCTCACAACAAGTCTGAGCTATGGTCAACTTGAATATACTAAGAAATATCACTTTTACAGTGAAGTATGCCATAAAATAAGAAAGACAAAAAGAGAAGAAAGCTGTTCAGATTCCCATAATGGTAATTACGAAGCAAATTTTCCATGACAGAGCTAGATGGATTCCTGCTGGCATTTCTTCTTTTTGTCAATGTGTAACAGAGCTTTATAATAATTAAAGTATATGACGCATCTAGAATTCCCAGAGCAAGCAAACCCTTTTTTTTTTTGTGAACCCAACAAAGCACGGGTTCAGTTACCAGTTTTATTCCCAGGTCTTCTGACCTTCGTTTCAAGTGCTAAGGAATCTTTGAATGAAAGGCTCTAAACACGCACAAATGACATACAGAACAAAATGAATAAGTGTCTAAGCGCATTAGCCTGAAAAGGCTCGTTGAAAAGCTTATATAGTGGCAGAAAATGTACATATAACACGAAAGCATTGTGGAGCAGCTGAACATCTGAAAGCAGCACTAAGCCTACGTGGAGCCGATTGGTTGTGTTTGTTTTGTTCACGGAGCACAGACTATCAAATATTTCCTCTCATACGCTGTGCTCACCACCTCCTGTAATCACATTGATTTTTGCTAAGCCTTTACGTGCTGAGCCAGCAATAAGATCTATATGGGCAGATCCAGCACAGGCTCACAGTGCACTCATCTCTTGCTGCTCCTACACTACAGCAGAATAATGTGTCCCACAGCATAAGTTAACACGCTAACAGAAAACAAAAACGAAATATTAAAATAGAGACGCACCAAAGATCACAATTTCTGAAGTAAGCACTGAGTTAGGCACTAGGTATGTCGCAACTTTAAGACAGCATAATTGTTATTCAAGTAGCTAACAGCCCTGAATGATTTGCTAAAATACCTGTTTGACTCAGGTGAACATTGTTGCAAACTGCAACCCTTATCACAAGATGTAGTGTTACCGTAACACAATAGCAGCGTTATGAAACAGGCATAGTTTATTCTTCTTTGATACAATTCCCATTGAGTTACAGCGGATCAACCAACCAATATATTTCGTGGTCAGTTTGACTTCATTGTAAACCACGAAGGTAACAGTTAATCAATGCAATTTATTCACCTCTTCAACTGCAGCATCCTTAATAATTATAAATGAAAAGACACTGAAGTAGCCGTTTAAAACGAGGGAAAAGCATCTGCCGAGTAAGTACGAGAGCCGACATAAAACCCACCGATGTTCCTTACTACTGTTATCCTGGGAACAAAAGGATGCAGCAGAGCAGCTGACAGAAATGCCGGATAGAGGAAAATAGCTCACGTCAGTCCTATTGACTCAGCCACTGAATAAACTAATTCCCACAGTCACGCTCCTCCCCTTACCCGGCTGTATCCCCATTTAGCTGTTAACACCAGCCACCGAATAAACTCGGTTTAACCGCGGAACAAACCTGCTCCTGCTCTTCTCAGCTCGCCCCGAACCCTAGCGCCAGCTCTTTCCTCTGGCCGGTTCCCCTCAGCCCCGCCGCTCCCGTGAGGAGCACCGGGGACCCGAACCCGCAGCCCCAGCACGAACCCGCAGCCGGGGCCCGAACCCGCAGCCAAGCGCTCCCCGCAGCCCCCGAGCGCTTCGGGGTGCCCTCTGTTCCCCTCCCTCGTCCCGCAGCCAGCGGCTCCCGCAGCGCCCCAGGCTCTGCGGACACCCCGACACCTCTCTCCGCGGTACGAACCCCCCTGAGGCGCTGCCCCCCCGGGCCCCTCAGGCCGCACCACCCGCCTCTTCCTCACAGGCCCCGCCGGCAGCCGCCACCGAACCAATTACACCCGTTCCGCCACCGACTGGCCCCCAGGGCTCTCGCGGCCTCGTCCTCCGCCAATCCCGACCGGGAGAAGGGGAGAAGGGGGTCGCGGCCCCCGGGGATTCCCTCACAGCCCCTCCCGGTCACTCCCCGCTCCTTTCCACACGTTCCCGCACTTACTGTTGAGCCCCGGCTCGGTGTGCGTCCCCTCAGCCGGCGGGTTGTTGTTGTTGCTGTGCTGCGGCGGCTCCTGAGGGCTGGACATGGCGGCGGGCAGGAGCGGGGCGGCTGAGGAGACCGAGGAGCCGCTTTGGGGCTGGGACAACAACAACAAACCCGGACTCCGCTCCGGGCCCGGCCCGCCCCGCCCTCCCCTTGCAACTGCGCAGGCGCGGCCGCGCGCCGCTCCCGCCTTCCCGCCGCCGCGCANGTGCCGCGGCACCATGGCGCTCCCCGCGCTCGCGCACGTCCCGCCGCCGCCGCCGCGCATGCGCAGATGGGCGGGGCCCGCTGTGAGGGGGGCGGGAAAAAAGCGCGGGAGGGCGGTGGAGGGGGCGGGTGGCGGTTCCGAGCGTCTCCACAGCCAAAAACCGCCGGGAAACGCGGGCTGGAAGGGCCCAGCCCTCCCCGCACGGCTCTGTGTAGCCGTCGGACATTGCCCAGGACGAGATGAGCCTTCACAGCCCTGCGCTGGCCACCGAGCCGCCAGTTCAGGCGTGTTTCCACATCAGACTGCAGCAAATCCTCCTCCCGTAGCACAACACGTGTGAGAGAAACTACCAAACCTTCGTGGTGCAATGGTACGAGCCTCCCACGAGTCTTGCTTTTGCCTCAGTTAAGCCAAGTAGTAGGTCTGTGAAATACAGTTAAGGCACTGTCTTTCAAGATTAATACCAATCTGAAATGATAACATTTAACAGGCAGACCAACTGTGTGCAGGGAAGGTTTTTTACTGTCAGTTAAGATGGAGAAGATGGCATCTGTGTGACAAAATTGAACTTGTACTATACTGGATGTCTTTGGGATGTAACTGGAAAATAATTAAATACCTGTAGTAAAAAGAAAGCAGTAATTTACATCATTTAATAAGACAGCTGTTCACAGGTAGAGGGGCTGCAGATACATTCTAGATTGCAGTCAGAACAATGAGCTACTTATGATTTTGAATAGAAAACCTGCCTAGGTAACCCTATCCTACTTAGCCACGCTAATACTCTCAGGCTGACATCACAAGTGTTTGTCATCTACATCATTCAGGAAGCATTTGCCATAATAGTTGTGGCATGAATATTTATCAGTAAAGTGGGACTATTAACATTTCTGAGTCAGAAATAAATTGATCAAGATTATAGAGTGAGTCAGTGCAGAGCCAGAAATAGCATTTGCAAGCCCTGACTTTCAGCCCTGTGCTCTAACCAGTACACAGGTTCCTTGAGGCAGTTGAACGATGTAAATGATGTTTGTAAAGTAATTTGAATCCTTGGATGGAAAATGCTATGACAATAGCAAGGTTGGAAGGACAGAAAACCACATGTTAATAGAAGAGAAACAATGGTCATAAACTTCTGGGAAAGGCCTTTTGTACTGAAGTGCAATACAAAATGTTTTTCTTCTCGAAAGTTATAAAAAGCCTTTAAGTTGAAGGAAATCAAACAATAAGCCACCTGATTTATCTCAAAGAGCTGAACCAAGCTAATCCCACTGTTTAATTCACATGGTTCCAAGGTGTTCTCAATGTTTGAAGCAACTTAAGTAAAGAATGATCTCAAGTCTTAAACATGCTGGGATTACTTTTATTGTCTTCGGTTTGTGCTTCTATACCCCAAATCTGAAAACAATGCTAATTGAGTGCCACGCAAAAACCACCTTGGCTGGTTTCTATATCCTGGAGATAGTCATGCTGTGTACTGGAAATGCTTTTCTTGTATTTCATGTTTAGCAACAACTAATCCAACACACGGTCCTTGCAGACGACGGGCGATTCCAAGGATGACTTTGAGGGACAGTCGCAACATCTCACCTCCATCCCTTGCGTTTTTGGAGCACCCGCCTCTCTTTGGTCACCATTTTGCCTCCTAGCGGAAAGAGCACCGACACAGGAAAACCTGCATCAGAAAAAAGCCATGAGTGCTGTTTTCTCATAAGAGAGAAACAATAAATGAATTGTTTGCAAACAGTTGAGATTATTAAAATTCAAGGGTAGATTGCCTAGAGAAATGGAATTCATAATTTTTTTAGTCTCTCATCTGAATCACAGTAGAAAAAAAACGCTCAGGGTTTTATTCTAGCCACTGGTATTGCTGTCTTCCACTGCTCATTTTTACAAGACCAAACCTTTCTATACCAGGTTAAATAAAAACAAACATATACAAATCATTTAAGCCACCCATAGTCACTACACAGCAACCTCACTTCCAGCACGCCTCTCTCCACCTCGATTCAGTACATTAATCCTTCAATTTATAACAGGTAATTACATGGGAAAGGGCAAAAGGAAGCATCTCCTGTTTGATTGAAACCAGAAGTGTTTGTTGTGAAGTGGGAGATAAACCTTCTCTACAGCCCAAGATGAAAAGCTGAAGGCAAGGCACAGGAAATTATTTCATAGCTATGTCATATCCAAGAACAACCAATTCCAGAGCCAAACAACCAAAAAAAGCACCAAAAAAACCCAACCCCCCAAAAATATTAGCATTCCATCATCCAGCAGCCCCTCTCCAAGAGGAGGAAAAGCACAGGTTCCTGCTTATGAGCCCTGAGCTTTTTCCAATTAGGCTGAGAATAGAAGATTATTTAAATAGTAAATGCTGGAATAGAAATTACAGCCCTGCCTTGACAGAACACCAAGGAAAAGCAGGATGTTGCAGCATATTTGACATGTTTTCAAGGCATTTCTCAGCAGGAAAACGGTGAAGAGACTTCGGCCACAGAACCCGCCTTCACCTCAGCATTGTACCAGCCAGGTAACCCCATTCCACTGCACGTTACCTGTTGACAGCACTACCACTGTGCTTCAGAGCACGGTTGTAATTTTGCAGAAACTAACTGCGTGCGTGGTAGCTGTTGGCATTTAGGCAGCGTCACTGGCTTCGAGACAAGACACTAGAGAACACAATTACTTCTAGTCCGGTATTCAAGAGCTGAAAATTGAGGATTTGCATTGGTTTGTGTGGGCACCGCAAGAGACCACTCGAGTGGAAGGGCTGCTTTGTGTGTTGGTGGAGGTCAGAACTACCCCAACGCCCACCCTGCCTGGGACAAGGCCCGGAAAGCACAACACAGCGGCTACCAGAAAGGGGCACCCTTGAACATGCAGCAGGGAAGAGAGCGGTAGCTTCAAAAATACCTGTAAATGAAGAGGGAAAGACGATAAAAAGCAACCTGACAAAATGTATTCTATGCATAATTTTATTAATAAAATATAAGATTTACAGAATATGTCAATAGACAGTGTGCTTAGAGAATTATCTAGTTGGATAGTATGACACCAAAGTCAGTAGCTGGTCTTGGTGAGGATAAATTAAACCTCAGATGACATGCCAGGGATCACCGCTACTGACAAAACCAACAAACTTTCCCCAGACTAGCTTTAAACCCCCGATTCCATCCCAACATGCACAGCTGAGGTCCGAGAGGCAGTTTCGCTTGAATGGAGTATTGCTAGAAGGCTGCACTTCGTTCCATGTGAAATCTACCTGTCCGGTTCTTCACATCCTCACTTCCTTTGTGTCTGTCCTAAGCAACTTCTCAGGTATTTAGTGCATCATTCGGGATACAGGTACACACAAGAGCAGCAGTCTTAATGCCACGACCCCCAGTCTTCCCAAAATAGCAGTCATTACACCTACCCGTCCTTCACGAAACAGAGATGAATTTTACCAGCTCTGATGCAAAAGCAGCATCTAATTACCTCTTTCCCCGTGTGATAAGATAAAGAATAAACCTTGGCCCTGATGCTGTAAACGCCTATACACATGATTAACGTTACTCAACAAGTTGCTTCCTTAACAATTAGCAAGTATAGTCACATTTGAGTAAAATTAGTCACATGCTATGTAAGTAGTAGTAGGGCCTACTAGTTTATTCACCCACTGGAAAACAGTTGCTGTCCCTGGGGCAGTTAGTTTTGTTTTTTGTTTTTTACAAGGCTAACAGGTGAAGGAAAAAAAAGTTAAAATCCTTACAAAGGCTCATGGTCAGGCATGCATGTTACAAGACAAATACTGTATTTAAGAGAACCAGATCTAATAAATATTAGAATTTTTACATTTTCAAACCACTGCACAAGGTCTTAAAGAAATTAAAGTATGATTGCAATAGTAGTCTTGTTAACAACCTCTAACCCAGCCATAATTTTACAGCAGAAACACTATCACAGTTGATCAAATAATAGAGGCATTATAATAACTACCTATAACTAAGCCACGGAAATAATTTAAATATAGGTAACTAAAAAGTGAAAATTCTCCCAAGTCAAGGTAAGTTCACTACAACTTTAAACTTCATTCTGAACATTGCTGTGAAGGAAGAGTAAACCTAAAAGCACAATTAGCAAAAATACCTGGAGGTAAAAACTCATGAGCCTTATAAAGCATCAATATCTAGTTCATCTTTGGATAAGCCTTATTTGCTGAAGAGTTTAAATCTCTCAAATAACTATGAACACTTATTTCATGCAGCTTCTGTACGCCACGTATTTTCTGATTGTTGCACCATTTAACATTTCTGTAAGTGCAATAACTTTGCAAAGCCAAAAGCCGGAAGAAATACTTGCATGGTAAAACTACATTTCCACTCAGATACCGATAGCAGTAATATACAGAAAATAGAGCATCTCAGAATGCAGTGATTATCTGTGTAATCACTTGGTATTTTGTACTACATTACATCATACTGCCAGACAAGAATTCAGACAACTTTTTAAAAAGCCACAGGGGACTTCGTACTCTAAACAAGGCATTAAAGGTATTGTCTCCTAAACAAGGCATTAAGGAAACCAGGACAAAACTCAACATTAAGATGTTAGTCCCATTATATGGATTTTAAAACCTGAAAATTCTATTCCTGTTCCAAATTAAGGAATAGTTTTTAAAAAAAGGAGCCTTCAAGGATACTGGAGCAGTAATTGACCTGTTCAGATTATGGTTTTGAAGTGGAAGTGGTCAATGCACACTACAGTTGGTATTCTTGTCATTCATGAATGAATGCAGACACTCCCTCCCTCTCTTCATTCCCATGAAAAATAATTAATACTGGTTAAAGTCATTACAAAAAACATCATTTTATTTTCATGCATCTAAGGTAAAACACAGAGTATTTGTATAAAGAGGTAGATTAAAAAAAAAAAGAAAACAGATTCTCCATTCTTTGTCAGTTTTATTCAGTAGTTTGTTTGTTTTTTTTCCTTATTTTCTCTTTTTTTGGTGCCAGACATGGCAAGGAGTGATTACAGTCAACTGTTTATTAAAACATTTGTTGCAACACAGACCCCCTTTACCACTGACCCCAAACGGACCCATTTCATGTGCTTTATTTTGTATTTTTTTTTCTATACACCACCACCAAGGTGAGGTGGAGGGGGATGAAAGGGAAAGGGGGAGTCCAGGAGGCCAGAAGGAGGAGGAATGCTACAAGCCACAGCAAGAATGAGCTGTATTTAATAAAAAAAAGGGGCCACGAATGATACAGTAATGAGGTTACACAATTAAATCCCATAGCATGATTGAAGGCTTTCCCTGTGTTTGACGTCATCACAATGGAAGGCATAAAAAGTGGAGTAAACCGATGTTGATACAGTCCAATCTAGTCCATTAGGCAAGATGGTGCAAGTAGTCATTTAAATTAAAAAGTGCCCTATCCTCACCTAAATGGCTAGCAGACATGAAGAACGCAGTGACGGATCAACAGAGCTTTCTCCATGTAGCTATAAAAGTGTGTTGTCATATGGCACGTTTTTAAACACTGGAAAGGGGTGCCATAATGGACCTCTCATTCTCTTTCATTTACAGGTACAAATGCTAGATTCAACTATTTCAACTATGGAGGAAGTGGACTCTTCAGTTAGGAATGCCAACCCTAATTCATTTTGTCTTGAAATATATACAAGTTGTTTGTAGTAGCTACAGCGATGATGTTTTCCTTGGGATGCCAGGCTGTGTGTAGAATCTTCTTGTTGAAGTCTAGGCTGTCGACACTGATTTCATCCTTCTTTCGCTTACCACTCGCACATACTTTGCGGGGCTTCAAAACCGTACGGGGTTTATTGTTTTCCCGGGATGCCTCTAGGGTGATGTCTCGCTTTGTGTTTCTGTCAAACATTCTGAAGAAGTTGTTGTAAGATCCTGTCATGACAATGCTGCAGAGACGGGGAAGGAAGAAAAACAGTTCAGTTGAAAATCGCCTCTGCTTTTCCTAAACCTGAAGGTCTCAACTAAGACCACGCCATAGGATCCCATACAAAGAATTCTGAAGTCGGATCACAACAGATAACATGGAAAAAAAAAACAAAACAAACCACCACCCCCCCAAAAAAAAGAGAAACACTAGGGATAATAAACCTAGTAGGTTAGAGTATTGGTAGTATTTCACCAGGTCATGTTTGCAGAAAACCATCTTTAATCCTTCCTGCTTTGTGCATCTCTCCAGTTTAAGCAGGCGGAACGCTTGGTTAATATTTCACTCTGGCAAAGTGAAAAAACTCAATTTCTAGTCAAGTTCTATGTCTCCTTAGTAGAGTAAGGCAAATCTCTATAATCCCACGCTACAATATCAAGGGTTAAGAGCTAATATATGTAAGTTAAAGTCTGCCAAAGTACTATTATCCAAGCCAGTCCATGAATAAAACCAGACATATTTGAGGTCACGTTGCCCATCTTAAGAACTTGGAAAGGTCTTAGGTGCATATTGTAGAAGAATTAAACTTGCCTGTCTGATCCATTCCAACAGCATTCAAATTTGTCAAAAATGCAATCGTTCTCATACAGTGAACAAAGTTTACTTCTGAGGTATTCATGCACCTGCAAAAAACATTTAGATAAACTGAATATTAAACTTGCACAGCTGTATTCTGCTCTACAAAGATTTCAAATGAAATATGATGAAGAGGATCCCTTCACAAATTTTCTTATGAAGAAAACATCACAGCAATCAGAGCTGGATAAAAACTTCTTTCTTTTGCAAAGGAAATGTTTTACATTCCATTTTCTCCAGGGAAAAACAGGAGAATATAAAGCCAAGTGAAGACTCTAAGAGAGATGTGCTATCTCACAGCTGACGATTACCTTTCCACACCGTTTGGGTTTGGGTTCTGCAATCAGCAAGATCCTTTAGCAGGTGTGTGGAACCCACAAATCTCATTGATGCTTCGCCTGGACACAATGATCTACAGACATAAATTTAACTGCCACATCAAGACTATGAGTAAGACTCCACATCCTTCAGTGTTTTAATTTCTAACCCACGTATCTTCTCCAAATACCTGGTATGTTTCCACAGGTCTATTTTCCATATTTAAATCCCAGATCTTCACTGACAGATAATCTCTAGTCATCATATATCGACCACTATGGCTAAATTTGACATCAGATATGGAAGAGATGATTTCAGAGAAAAATGATCTGTTGCTAGGATCTTCTGGTTCTTCAAACACTGTATAAAAATAAGAGCGGCATTTCAAGAGGTAAGTTTATGTCCTTTCCAATACAGGGTACACCCAAATTAAGTTAACATTTTCTCAATAAACTTGCCACATTGGGTACTCTGCTGGCATCATATAAAGTAACTTTCCACGAGAAAGCCTGATCAGTTGCCATACTCTGAAATATTCCACTTTTGTAGCAAGCCGACGTCAGATTCTAAGTGGACTACTCGCTAATATTTGGAGCCTTCACTCACACAGGTAAGATTTCTAGCATCAAGTACAGACCAAACTACTAATACTTGACCTTCTGAAGCCTGCAGAAAGCCATTCCCAGTCCTATTGTTTAGGCAGACTCCCCAGCTTAAGCTGCAAATAGTTTTACTCACTACTTTGGCAAGACATGAACCTAATTTTCCAGATTTACCTAGGGTTTAGATCTATTCAATACACTACAGAAATGCAATACAAACATACACACACAATATTCAGCGTTCAACGCAGACAACGCCCAACGCAGAACTTACATTTTGAATGCCTGTCGCAGAGCGCTGATGCTCTCATATCGCAGAGACGAATCGTCCCTTTACTGCTGCTGTATACAAATGTATTACAGCTGTTTGGGTGGAACTCGGCAGCTGTTATCACCTCTGTGAGCTCTTCCATGTTGGCAGGCTTAATATCTACAATATCTACAGCATTTTGTTAAGAAATTTCCTCCAGTTTTCACACTGTATTTTTCAACTTTAAATGTATCCAGCAATGCTTTTTCAGGACTTTGGGACACAGTCACAAACTGGATAAGAGTTAAAAATCAAGTCCCACAATATGGATAGAAATCAACTGCAACGTTTCATTCTGCATCAGTTTGAAGTTAATTCTTGTAACAGCACAAGTCTGCTTAATTTTTAGCTCCACTTCAGCAGTAATTAATTCTATACTACATATATGCCACTCAAGTTTTTTCATGTAGAACTATATTTTGCTTAAATTCTAATCCGACTACTGCATCATAAAGAAGGCAGGTGTGATTTCTGCTCGGGATCCTGCCCATTTGTCCACAGATCTCTGGCTCCCAGCAATGGAACCGAACACACTCCTGTGATCCTGCTGCCTCCAACATTTGTAGGTGCACTTGCAGGGGAGCTGATGGTTAGAATGTGAAAAAGAACAAACGTTGTCGAGATAAGGATGGTAATTCTGACCTTGCTTCTTACTGCAATTCAAGAAAATTTTCACAAGATAAGTTTACTAGAATGCTGCCTTCCAGAACTGCTCATCTCATTTGAAACCTTAAGCTTTTTTTTTTTATTCTCCCTAAAGAGCGTGGTTTTCACCACGCAAATGACAACTACTCATATTGCTAATGCTGAGCTACCTCTCGAGAGGTAAAAGCCTTTACAACTACTAGGGAGAAATAACCAGGACACAGAGAAACGTGCTATACAAAAAGCTTTTTGCAAAAGGGAATAAAATCCAACGGTTTTGTTGTAACCAAACTGTTCCCATCATACAACACTGCAAAAAAAGATACTAAAACTTCTGTCTGTAATTTCTAGGTGCCACAGGTTAATCCGCAAGTCATCTGCAGATAAGTACGTTTCGTAATCGCTATTAATGGAGATGGAATTGATGTGATACGTGTGAGCATTGGCAAATATTCTTCGTGGACTAGCTTCAACCATGAGGTCCATGGGCCTGAATACTGGCACCTGCAAAACACAAAGCAACGGACATTTGAGACACAAACATACTACAAACACATTAACACTCGATCACAGCCCTTCAATACCCCAAGCCCATTAAAATATCTCAAAATCACCTCAGAAGTAACTGAGTCTGCCAAGTTGCGTCAGAAAACGTGGAGTTAACCATGTGCTGAGGCGGTTACCGCACCACAGGCTGATCTGTGTGCTGGGGGGGGAGAGGAGAACCCACTCAAATGTGGCTAATTCAGAGAGGGAGCTACTCACCCGTAGTGTTGTAACTGTAGTAGGATCCCTATACCGCCCATCTTCTTCCTTTAAATTATAACCTTCTGGTCTTTTGTCCCTTTCACTGATTTTCCATAACTTTATTGTTTTATCTGTAAATAGAGCAGCCAAGAGTTTAAAATCCAAGCTCTAGCACTATACTAGTTTTCACAGCTGATGCACTTCAACACGAAGCCTTCGAACAAGACAAGACCACCCACGTGTATCAAAAAAAGACAAAAAACCTGCTTGGCTAAAACAAGGCAAGATTAAAAGCATTTAAAAGACCTCCTCCACAGTTTCTTTTTATAAAAGTTATAGAGCAAGTTTGTTAGAATCAGGATCGTTATGAATGACTAATATAAGCTCTCACACAGTTATACACATAGGAAGGTACTGAATGACAGCTTAGCTAAGCCCCTGTGCTATAAAGCAACGAAATCAAAAATGACTAATACAGCACCCCACGTTGTGGGATTTCTCTGTCCAGGTAAGAATGAGCAGCAGGAGAGTTGAGCAACACAACTCTCATGTAGCTGCATCCCTAGATTTAAATCCCTAGATTTAAAATCAGCTTGCTCCCAGCCTTTTGCAAGCGGAGAGGATTAGACAAAATCCTAATAGCCGACCTATGTAACAAGACATAAATTAAGTCAGAACTTACCATTTGTAGACAATAAAAACTGAGCAGCATTTTTCTGGGGTAACCACCTAATTTTGTTGATCTTCTCTTCAATTTCTAAACTTTTCAAGTAGTCGAACTCTGGTTCATGGCTTTGAAAGGTACTGTAAACATTGTATTCTCCCCTACTGTGAGACTGGGTTTTGTTCTAAAAAGAGAATTAAATGATCAAGATATGTATGCAGTGTACAGAATGCTTTTCAAGGCTGCAGGCAGAAGCCAAAACTATACATTTATGCAGCAAGATATATAGACAGGCTGCTAACCAGCATAAGAATAGGTTAAGATTGCTACACTCTATTGTTGCCTAGGCCAGATTTGCCATGAGTACCCTTTGGTGTACAACTTGCCTTATTTTAATGAGCATGTGGAACAGACAAAATGAGGATCTCATCCCTTTTACAAGAGCTCGATTACAGTTTCTACTATTCTGGCTAAGAAATCATCAGAAGAGACAGTTATCGCAGCAGCTTCTGATCACCAACGTGTCCAGAAACTCCCCTCAGCGTGTCAATAATATCTTCAGCAAGTTCTCATGTTATTTCTGAGCAGCTGAACTTAAAACCAAACATTTTGCCTAAATATTCTAGGCATGGTAAGTTAAAAAAAACAAACCACCACATCCACACAACCCCAAAATATTAATGATTGGCTCATCTTTAGTATTTCTACCTTTGCAAGATTCCTCTTTCTAAAAGCTGGTTTAGTCAGGGGCTTCAAAGCACTAACGTTGCACTGCGTGGACTGAACATTAAATTTCCTCCAATGAGTAAAGCAGCAGAAAACTGGAACCATTTCTGAAATAGTGCTCACTAGGTGTAACCCCAAATTACTTGAAGCTTAATTTTGCGATATATTCCTGTTCCACCCATTTCAAGAGGTTGCACCACCAGATGCCTTTCCTGTGATATGTTCTTGACTGGGGACATTGCTCCTTCCTTGTCCTGTCTCACGTCCATCCCTTAATATTCTCACTACAATATACTTCTTGCTATGATCCCTGCTAGCCCACATTGCTCACATTCCTTGCACCACGGTATCTTGCTTCATGCCCTTAGCTGGCAGAAATTCTCACATTTTACAATAAACCGGGGGTGGGGGGGAAGTGGACAAAATGCTTAGAAATAAAATTTGCCGCTGGAATGTTGTACCACACCTATCAATTATACCGGCTTTCCCATCCTAGAGAACGGAAGGAACTTTGTTCTAATTTTCAGTTAGACCTAACAAGTTAAGCAGCTTAAGTAAATCTATTGTGCTTTAGGAAATGCTGGTCGTGATTCAGGGAACTTTCCTTCAATTCCATACTTACCATAATGACTGAGCCTTAAAAATAATTCTGGTATATTCTAGCAAAACTCTACAGGACTGGAATAACACATACAACCAATAACATAGGAAATCCATCCTTGGAATAAAAGCAAAATTTCAAACATCAAACCATCTCATGGTACCCAATGTTGGGGGGGAAAATCAAAACAAAAGGTGTTGGTCCCAGTGCCTTATGTTAAATTCCAATTTAGGTAATTACAGGCTGCCTACGCAAATTCCTCCTCGGGTTTCAATTAGATCCAGTGTTCATTTCCTGCCCGATCCTTACGCAATGTCACCCGCTCCACGTTGTGGAAGGGCTGCCACATTCCAACCCAGAGGCGGCAGCACTGGGGCAGCAGGTAAAGTTACACAAGCCTGTACAACTCTGTACGGGGCACTTGTGTTTTAGTGGTTTTCTTCCTGTATGAATGGTCTGTACAGCACCCTGGAACGCACTGTGATACAAGGCGGTACTTAAATCCAGCCAAAATGCTTTTAAAAAATTGTCTTTTAGATGCTCTTGCATGTAAAACTCAGTCTAGACAGCAGTGCCTATGGCGTAACTAACTACTAATGCATTAGGGAATCCAGACCATCATTCATTCCCTAAACACCAAGGAGCCAAATTATGCCAAAACCAATTCTGTGTAACTTAATCTGATAACCCGGGTTGTTCTTACTATACCCAGATTCACAGATGGTAAGGATATGAGCCATGGGTTTTGCATCAAAACCAAAAGTAGTCATTAAAGACAATTCAGCTGAAAACAGGCAATTAGCTAGTTAAGCTTTAAGCTACACTGAAGGATCCTTAAAGGATACAAGGTAAAACTCCGAGTTTGTGCATGAAACCAGGCCAGAGAAGCTGGGGAGAGCTGAAGCACTGAGAACCAACCCCCCAGCAGGTGGCACCAACTGACCACAGGGATTTATCCCAACCAGATTTTAGACTTGAAATGGAACAAACCACTAAGGAAACAACTACCACCACGGGTTTTCTAGGCAGTGCAATGACAGAGCTGCCTTTTTACCCTCATCATGACCTAAATTCTAACTATGGCCTTGGTTAAAAATGAAGCACTCCACCTCAGCTTGCCCACCTTGCACATGGGAGCAGAGGCCCCTTGCTAGCATCACGAGATTTGTCCGAAATTCTGCAACGACCAAAAGAACAAAAATAAAACTAAAAGGTACCTTTGCTACTACGGTTCTATGATTTCACCTGATTGATATCAGAACGGAAAAGGACATCTTAAGTCACAATTACATGCTCACTTAAGGGAAACTATTTCCCCAACTACAGTGAAATTTGAAATCATAATCGCAGCCAAGTATGATCACTGTAAAACAACCAACTTCAGCTTCCTCAAGGTCTTTTTGTGTCCTACCCCCCTTTTTGTTTCTACTTTACACACAATTTAGACCACAGCTAAAGACAGTTTAAATATTAATTCCTTTTTAACAGTGTCCAAGCTCTCAATAATTCCATCACTCTTAAATTTCATTAATCACGTATTACACAGGCATGCACTTTGTGTAAAGTTTTTGACACAAGCACACTCCTTTTCTTTAAAAAAAGAGAAGGAATAGGAACATAGGAGAACATTAAATGTACTTTAAGCAGTTAGCACTCACCTCCTGCTCCTGTTGAAAGATGACAACTCTACCTCCTTTGTCTCCTGTTGCTAACAACTCGCCAGAATGGTTGAATTCTACTGTAGAAATTATATCCGCTGCATGGGAACAAAAATAAACCCCACAAGTTACTGATTCTGCTAAAGTGGCCAAGAAATCTATTATAAGTAAAAAGAAAATGTGTCCTTCAATTCAGTTTAAATACACTTATAAAATACAAGCAGGGATGTCTTCAAAAATATGCAAGTCATTTTTTAAAGCCATACATCTGAAAACCAGTAACCAGTTCACTGTGCTAGAGTTACAAGTTCAGTGTTGTGCACTGAATTGTTTTTTAAAGGTTTCATATTGTCACTTCTTCCAATTGTTTTCACAGAAATGGAATTTCAGGATGTACTGAAGCAGCAGAGACACCCCGTGTATGTATATACACATTCCTACCTTCCCCTTCTCCATTCTTTCTAATAGACGATTTAGATACAATGTTACCCATATGATCCCAAAGCCTCTTTTTTTAAGGACTGTACACATTTGACAACTTAAGGGCAAATCATATTTGGGCAGAGATGTTCAGACATCAGTGTCTACGGATGCGGAACAAAAACAGCTATGGAGAATTAGGAAATCAATTCAACAGACCGTATCTAAGAAACTTCAGTATTTCCTGTGGATCAGGAAGGTTTACGTTACCACAAGTATTTTTAAATGGAGCGCTCAAATTAAATTGTGACTATACATTGACAAGAAAACAGCCATGCCCAGTATCAAACTGATCTGTTTATACAGCAAAAGGAAAAAGGATAAGTTACCATGTTAGCTCAAGCACAACCATTCACATGTTCAAACGCACACATGTCCCTCACACTATCAAACAGAATCAAAAGCCAAACCATTCTTCGAACACCAACTTCAAATTGCAAAACAACTACATAAACCTGACTTTCTGCAGAAAAAGTCCCTTAGGTTTTTACATATGCAAGCCTGCAGGCTATTTCATCTTTATGTCAGCCTACTGTAGATAAACAATGTCACTATATTTTCTATTACATGGTGTCTTCGTTCTCTGTTTTAGAGTTAAAAACATCAGGTACCTGCTCTATAGACTGAAAGCTACTGCTAAACAAAAGCTGCTCAGCCTGAATTGAGGCACAGCGCATCACAGAAGCTATCTCATCCTAGACAGCAATATGGTCATTTCACTTTGAAGAAGTGAAACATGCAGGAGTCTCCTCCGATTCATTTTAACACCAAAATGCAACTTGCATCGTGTCCTGAACACAAACAGGCGGGCGGTGGCCCCCGAGGACGCGAGCAAGCTGTTCGGTAATAACTGCATTACCCAGCAGCTACGAGCAGGCAGCAATGCAACCGCAGCCCCACGAGCGGGCCCCGCCAACCCCTCCAACGGGCACCAAAGATGCAGAGTCAGGGGTACCCGCAGCTCAGCTGCGATTTCTGCACAGCCAGCACTAAGTGCCCTATGACTATTTAAAGGATAAACACGGGCTTTAACCCGTCTCCATCCGCCGCCCGCGCCACCATTATCTGGCACTGCTGACACGCAAACACACTGAGATGTCTCAAGAACACTCTGTTAAGGACATGAAGATGACGTCAGGGTGTGTGTGATAAACCAGGATGCAGATCGCACATAGGAAAACCTTGATTTGAGTGCACATAGTTTTTTCCCTACAATGTAAGTTACTTTAGCTATTAATTTAATCTTGTTCCCCAACACGTGAGTGATTTTATCTCACATCTGTAAGACTTAATGCTGCACACCATTCAGATGACGATACGGCATTCAATATGTGCCTTTCAGAGGCAAACAGGGCATAAAGGTAACATACAATTAATCAACTCCAGTATACAGAAAAAGTGAAGGGCAAACCAAGCAATCTAATTCTGACTACTCTATACAATGCAAACCACATTTTTGTAATACTCTGATAAGGCCTTAAGGAGGTTACCAATTAATTGAAGAAAAACAAGGTAACTCACCTCTCAAGAGTGAGTAGTATACAGAATAATCACTATTTTGAACACTACTGAGAGCTTTAACACTGCGAGCTATGCCAGTCTTAGAACAGAGGAGACAACACAGCAAGTTGTCAGCAGATCTCAACGCGTACACGTGTGGAACAGCATAGAAAGTTGCCTTAAAATATCTTATCTATCCATCTAAGAATAGATGGAGAAGTTCATCATAGCACTTATTTGGTGACAGTCGCTGAAAAGTTTCACAAGGTCACAATCCTCAGGCTTGAAGATTTACGATTAGAACAGGCAGCAATGACAGTGAGAAAAGCCTAAAATTAAGGGATAAAACCTCCATTTTCTTAGGTCCGCTGATGTAATATATATTGCATTTAATAATCACACAAGTCTCACGTGTAGCAGGAAGCTAACCACTTTTCGGTGACCATTCTAGACATTCTCACTGTTTGCATTTATTTTAACTTGCAAGATCATCCCAGCCAAACTGGTCCAGGTCCTGCTCTGTCTCTGGGCTCAATGCATGAACGAACTTCCAGGTTTAAGATCCCCTGACCTCCCAAAGTCCAGCTCAGTGGTAACAGGGTCCTCCGAACTCTCCAGTGCTTGATCAACACTATGCAGACGAGCTTTTCAAGTACTTGGATCAATTTTAAATTAGAAATAAAATGCATTCCTTAGCAGCAATCACAACAGAAAATTAGTAGTTTTTAAGCTAATAATTCTATAGAATACAATGTGCCTTCTACACTGGGATCTCAGACTGTTCCCTTTCCAAGGACAAAACAAACGTGCTAAAGAAGTCAGCAGAAAAATGATTTCTGCTTAAACAGTCCCAAACCAGGGCCGAGATGCACATTCTACACAAAAATCAGTACTGGAAAGCAAAGCATCCAATCATACATGTTAAATCAAATAACTCACCGTTAAGAATATTGCATTCCCATACCTTGGTCAAAGAAAGAGACAGACATCAAGGCACTGGTGTTGAACTGGGCGGATTTAATAGTGTTTGAGAACTGACAGGGGAAGCATTTCATCTTCCGCAGTGCACTGATTCGCTTGTGTATTTTCATCTACATTAACACTCTCGTTGCCAAAAAAAAAAATAATTAAAAAAATATATAAAACCCAACGTTATCCTTTTCTTTTCAAACGGTAACTATAATTCCCGTGATGGTTACACGTAGGGTTATTTTAGTCCTTCAGCAGCGCAGCGGGCAAAAGAGCATCGACTAACGTGCTGCCTCCTCCGAGCCTCCTCCCTTCTGTGCGTGCGATTTTGGCTCCAGTCTCTAGGTGGGAGCCTTGTGAGCCCTGAGAGCTGCTCTGAGCGCCCAGGAGCTGGGAACCGATCCTTCCATCCGCACAGAGCGCCGGGGAGCGGTGGCTGAGGGACAAGGGGATGCACAGAGCTCCGTGTCACCAGCACCGCGGGTTTTCGGAATATGATGCATTCTGTTGTTCACTGCTGAGCTCATTTCGATGCCTTCCTCTTCAAACGCCGGTATCGGAGATAAATAACCAGCGAAAGCTTATCTGCTGACCATACCCCTTCACAGGATGCAGTCGAACAGCGTTATCTGTTCCAGACTTCCACAAAGCTGCCCACGCCCTGGAGATCACGTTGCTCTCTCTGCTCCCCCAGGCACCTCGAGCCATCGGCCACCAAGACGCAGAGTGACATTTCAAGCGCTGAGATTGTCAAATACTACAGGGCAACGTCAAACACATCATTCTGACAACACCAAAACCGGGTATCTCCGTTCCCATAGCGTACCTGCATTACCTGTACTAAGTGCCCCTCTTGGGATAGATAGCTCAGGGGTTACTATAGCATTTCAATAAAATTACTTCTTTGTACAGATGGATACAGTTGTCCTTGAGTGCCATTTAAATATCTCTTCATAGACACTGCCAGCATCTCCCAAGACATCAGCCACCCAACAGAAACCCAACTTCTCTTGAGCAGCCTGCTAGGAAACAAGTCACAACTTCAGCCTTTTTTTAGCCAGTATTTATTGCACCAACTTTCACTATTGTGAGAAATTCCCCTGTCGTGTCAGGCAGGATTCAAATGGTTTAAAAACCAGAGGAAACACTGAGGCTCTGGCCCAGCGCACTTAGGAAAGGTGAAGGGAACACAGGCACATTACACTGGTCAAAGACAGATCAATAAAGGAATTGACACATCTCAAATGCCTTTTCCCCCTTTAAGCAAAGCAATGTTTAAAATATTAGAGGAGGGGTTGTGCTGAAGTTTTACCACTCTCTACAGTCTACAGAATAAGGGATTAAACAGCTCTATCAATCCAAACACACACACAAAAAGCTGTAAGCCAATGTCTTAGTTCCAAAAGGCCCATTGTGAACCTGAAAGGCAATTCTGTATCATACTTGCTTCCAATAATAGAATAAAAGGTGTTTTATTAGCACAGAAGAGGCTATCTATTTTAATGTACCATGAACTTCATATAAACTCTGCTTATAAAACATGCTTGGTAGGCAAAACATGTCACCTACTCTACAGCAGCAAGTCAGTCAGGGCAGGGAACAAAGAGCGTCTTTATTTCACCAGGCCTCAAACGTTTCTGTGCAAGTTTTTGGAATCAGGTTGATCTGCTGCCTAAGCAGAGAGCAAGTAAATCAGTCTGTTTACACAAGTGGAGCAATCTCCTGGTGTTCCCAAGGCCTGAACAAAGAATTGTAGTATTTAGAAAGAATTCTGGTACTTCTTCATTGTTTATCCACCTTCCCAGTGGCTCAAAAGACCATTTCTGGAATTTTCCAAAAGAAAAACTCGGACAAATCTCATTTGTAATGTAGAGCAGGTTACTTGTAGGCTGGTAAAAAGACAATTCATTGACCAAATGTGGAGCCCACTTCCTCACTTCGCCAGCCTTAGGTATAGAAGAAGCTATTTTGATCAAACTATGCATCAACTGATCATTCCAAAGACAGAAACCATCTGCAACAGGAAACATCCAGAAACCAGCTTTTAGGATTATCACGAAAATCCAAAGAAGCAGCACAGAAATAAACAAACATAATTAGGCATAAAGACAGCGAAATATTTGAATTGAACACATGATTAGTGAGCATACCCGAGCTATTCTTGCTAGATTATCTGTAAAGATAAAGTCAACATGCCCAAAACTGATCAAGAGTGTCTCTCCAGGACAACTTGCAGACCTTAAATGTCTGGAAATAATTTGTGAATTGCTTGGTCCTTTCTAATCCAGGGTGAAGCAAAACCTTCCTGCTTCAGATTAGCGAACAGATGCAACTTCCAAAAACTCAACCCCGAGTCACAGCTAATGATGGAAAATTGCGACTTTTTATTGGACTGAGTCATCCCGACATCACCCCATTGTTGGCATGATCTTGATTTGCCACACTTAAGAGTCTTAATATATGAAGTCTCTGAAGCTAGATAATAAAGCGTTAATCTCAAAGTGAATGGGAAGGCTGTTTAAATCAGATTAAGAAGTGACTCTACATGTGTGTTCGCAGAGCTCCCAACACAGGATTCCACAACTGCACGCCCCAGGGAAAGAACAAGGGAGCAAAATGGTAAGCACTATTTAGTAGTGATGGTATAAAACACCCTCTGCATTCCAGCCTCATCCCTAATTCATGTGTGCAGAGAGGGGGAAGGGAACACAAGGATTCTATGCTTTAAAGTTACCATGACCCATTTTACTATTGACTTCGTTTCCCTTTTCTTCATTCACTTTCAAGAGCGACTCTGCATTCATCCCGGCTCCCACAAGTGACCAGGCAACAAAACCAAAGGCAGCGGGGCTGAGGCATTCCTACTGTTCAAGTGACTTCAAGAGCCATTCCACAAGTCACTTCAATAGATCCAGGAGATGGCATTCAAAATGTATTAATTCTTCAGAAATACAGGGACAGGATTAAACACATTCAGAGGAGTGAAGAAAGGGGTTACGGCTGTGGCAAAAATTCTCACTACGCACTACAGAGTGTTCTCTACCATCCATGTTCATTCCAAGCACTCCATGCCTTGTGATGCTGAAAATAAAAAACATGCCGTCATCACGAACCCGGCGTTTTCTCCACTGATTTTGGAAGCGTTCTACTCCTGTCTGCGAAGATGTATTGAAGTGCTGAGCCTCTCGACTCCTATTTACATGTGTCTGTGCGTAACATACACACACAAAACCAGTCTGTAAATAGTGAATACATGTAGGATTTCTCATCTGAAGTTCTCTGCATCAACTACTCACCCTAAGCAAAATAGCCAAATGTAAGACTTCTTGTCAAGCAGTCCTAAAATCCCAAACTTTCCCTCTATTTCTTGGGCTTTGCTGTATTCCCTTTTCTTTTATTCACTCTCTTTTCTCCCCTTCTCTCTCCAACTTTGCCAATCATTGAGGAAAACCAGCACAGGCAAGTCCTAGTTCAACCAGGAGTTCAACTTTAGATTTGAAAGTGATATTGTTAATAATACACATCTGATTTTGAACTTTCTATTCAACTCCCTAAAATAAAGGTTGGATCCCTCCTGAGCGAGATCAACACGACCATTTCTGTCGAGATGTAGATCTTAAACTTAAAACAGTTCACTGAACAAGGTCAGAATTTGGCATTGCTAGAAAAGAAAGGAAATTGATTTAAACCTCAGACCACTGGTTTCCTGTTTCCATCTATAGTAGGAAATTCAAAGTCCCCAGTATACAGGACTCCGAGACACCTGGGGTGCCCCAGAGAAAACAGAGATAAAAAGAGCAGCAAGTCCAGGCCCTCTGCAAACAGCTGTGTCACAAACCAATGGGAACGGATTGGTCCACACTTCCTACCGCTGAAAATGACAGAAATGTGCTCGAAAGTTTGACCTTTGTGAAAGGAGTCCCAGCAGCCACACTAAAAAACACTGTGAGCTTTGGGAAAGAGCTTTTACACCCTAAATGGCTATAACACCATGATCTACCATGGAGCTGGTGAAGCTGAACCTGGAGCACAATTCCTGTAAGCACTGGGCTACATCTGGCTGTCCAGGGGTTGCCTTGCTCACCTAACCTGGCACTGTAAATCCTTCGATGCAAACTTCACTGCAACCCTACAGAACAAAGAAAACCTATAGGGCTGGTGTCTTACTGGTAAAGAGTCTCAAACTGGTGTCTTGAAGCCACTTCATTTGATGAAAGAACTAAATAGCTTTGGTGTGGTGTTTTTATTTCGTTTTTTAAACTATTTATTAATAAAAAGCTTGAAGAATTACTATGAAAAACCCTTACATATTACACTCATAACAACAGCAGATAGAAGAATGGTCTGCCTATACAAACAAATGCAAAGCTGTTTGGTTTCTTGATAGAAACCATTAACCCTCATCACCCTGATTAATTACCTTCTATTTTTAAATCTTAAGACTAGACTTTATTTTTTTTTCCTTTCAGAACACATGCATAGGAAACCAAGAGACAAATCCCCTTCTTCCACTAGGGGAAAGAGAATAAATTCAGCACAGCACTGCCTTTGGTTCACAAGAATACACATACATACACAGGGAATATTTTACTAGGGGGAAAAAAGCAGAAGATGAGCTTCTAGTTTAAATCTTTTAATACACACGCTTCCCCCAAACTCAAATATTCCTTCAAACAGGAGAGGAAGTGCCTATTTGCTTTTCCTATTCACACTAGTTCAGGTCTATTGTTGGCTGAAACAAAGGTCTTTCAACCTGCAGCACCCGTTCCCAGGACATTTGACACCAGTTTATTAATATCATAAACATAAGAGGCATAAGTGGCAGAAATCCAGGCCCACTCCTGGTACCCGTCTTAAATAACCTTAGAAAGGCGGGTGAATATACTCACAGGTTGTGGAACTACAACATTTAATCACAAGTAGGAAGGAGCAGTTACAGGTCAGAGCTCCTCCCTGACCTGTTCTTTGCAGCCACTGCGATACCGTATAACCCAAAAACCTAAAAAGGGCTCGAGTCCATCCACAAGCTTCTCTCCCTCCAACCAGAGCTGTTCTGATTTTAAACAAATTGAGAAATGTCTAACAGGAGTGATAGGTATAGTTGAAAGATTTGCATTTGGAGAATCTACTAAGGAGCTCCCCAGGTCCCGCCACCCTGTTCTGAGCCACCATCCCCACTGTGTGAGAGCCCATAAACACGTTTGTTTGATAACTGAGGGCACTGCAGAGCCAGGCACTCAGAGCACGGACCTCACAAATGCCCAACTTATTTTCATGCTCTTTGATTTCCTTTAAAAGGGGATTTCTGCTTCGCCAAGAAAATATTTAGTATCAACAGGAGCAGCAGAAAATCATCCCTGCGAACCAGGCACACCACAGAAGTATTTACTCGCATCATCTTCTAATCACAAAATGTTTACAAGTCCTCAAGACTACAAATCACCTTCCTCGAGATCGTTTACACCACTTATAACTGAACGTATCTACATAAAACCTGCCCCTGTATTACTCATTCAAGAGGATGCTCACCTACATGGCGCTGATAAACGTGCACCACAAAACGAGCTGCATGTTCATTTATATTACCAAACATCCCATCAGGAAAAAAATTTAAAGAATGCTTTGATGTTCACTGAAATATTTCACATTGTGCTTACTTGAACCATCACCTAATGCCTCAAGCCATTACCATTTGGCTTTTGTTTAAAAAAAACTACCAACTTCAATCCTAAGAGGAAACCATACCTGCTTCTGCTTACATTTGTTCATTTTTCTTATCCTTTTTTTTGCTATGCCAGGTGATCCATGAGTCCCCAAGCACTAATCTGAATATTTAGTTCTCAATTCCTGCTGACAGCCCCCACCTCAACCCACAGAACCATTCCCCACATCCACCAGAGCACACGCTGATAACCAGGCAAAACTGTCCCCTCAGAAAACCTTATTTTAGATCTTGTCAGGGCCTTGTTTGTGTTCTGAAGTAGTGCAGAGCTATTTATGGAAAAATCTCTGCTGGAATCGCAGCCAGAATCTCAATAGGCTGCACAGCACAGAAAAGCCAGTGGTTAGGGTTTTGTTTGCAAATAACAATCTATTTGGAAATAACATACTGTGCTATTGTTTTGCATGTACATAACAGAAGCCTTCAGGCAATGCCTTTGTCACCGAGAACGCTCCAGACTGAGAGCACTCAAATATCTTGATTTTTCTCTTTTCGCTGAAGCCGTTCCAGAACATATGCTGCGAGTTAAAAATTAGCAGCAGTATTCGAGAAAAATACCGTGGTTTGGCAACGCCTTTCAAAACCAGCTACTAGAATTCTGTGCCTTGGTGTGCATTGCTGCTGTAGATATAAAATAACCCAACTCCTAGGAACTACCACGCTGTTGCTGTTTCAGACTCTTCTCGTACATTTTTTTTTGACCAAAGCCTTTATTCCAGGTGCAAAATCTAAGGCAAACAATTTCAGCGGCTTTTAATCTTCATGTGTAGAATGCAAGAGACCGTTGTACCTCAGCCAAGGTGTAAAGTGCCTCCTCCTATGGCAGGAAAATGAAAGCAAAAATCACTGTTCCTGCCATAAAGAAGGGGAGGGCACTCCTGGATGGGTTTCAGGCAGCGCCTGTGAAGGTCACAAGTACAACTGAAGCTTCCAGCAGAGATGAATACACACTTCGGACTATTAAGTGACTGTGGATTAAAAAAATCCTGACGACTTTACTCACTCTGGACACTGACTCCTTTATCAGTTCATTTTAATACTTAATGCATTGTTAGCAGTGCTTGGAACCTGAATAAACTGTCTTCCCTCTACATCTTCTGGTTTGGTTTTATTTTTCCCCCCACTTGGCAAGTATTTTCCTGTGTTTCTATTCTGGCCCAAGCACACATGCCTCAGCTTCTGAAAAAATTATTAACCAGAGGCCAACACTGGTCTCTGGCCTGGACCTCCAGAGATTAACACTCCTCTAAATGATGCAAAATGGATCTACAAATCCAGACAACTCTGTAAGGCAGACACCTGTATTTATAACATCTTTAAAATGCATATAATCTGACTAAAATACTGAACTTTGATTTCACTATTTCACATCTCTCATCTTCTCTATTCATAGAGTAGGACCTTCTCTGATTTTGGAAGAGTTGTAGAACAGCTGAAAACAAGACAGAGAGTATTTAGTATTGCTGACCTGCAACGATGCCCAAGTTCCTTGCAATAACTTTTGAAAGTTTGGGAACCAGGCACACTGGTGTTCCCGATGGGGATGGAGCCAGGATGCAGCATTTACACACAGCCACGTCTTTTTTTCAACATACATGCTCTTTTTCAACATACACCCCTGTGCAGGAACACGGAGCAACAGAACAGAGATGACCTAGTAGCACAGTTGTAGATGACAATTCGGAGCATACCTTCCCTGTTTTCAGAAACAGCAGAAAGATGAGAGTGCTACAGAAACAATAAATGTCTGTTCTTCTCATGTTTAGTACAAGCTGCTTCAGGTCAAACCAAGGAAAAGAATCCACAAGCTGCAGGGAGCCAAGGACCTGATGTGCAGAATCTCCAAGTGGTTTGGTTGGTTTGTTTTAAATGCTCCCTGTCTTCCTACTGCTCTTTCCTCCGAGGCATCAAAATCCTGTTACCAACAGAATCGCTGGGTTAAGCGCAGCATGTGTTCTGTTCCAGTAACAGAACTGGTGTGTTACCAGCCCCACCACTTCCATGAGTCGGTTATCACTTCCTAAAGGGTCTGGAGTAAAAGGGAAGATCCTGGATATTTCTTGAAAACAAAAAGATTTGGGTAAAATAAACTGAAACCAACCAAACACACATCCCCAAACACGGGTCTCAGTCCAGTGAAATCAGAGTTTTCCGTAAGACGGGCAGTATCCCAACAAGCACATAGCAACTGGGAGCATGAAACGGCTGAGGAAGAAGCTAAAAAAACATGTACCTGACTACAAATAACCCCAGATTTGTAATTTTCATTCAGGTTTCCCAAAGTGATCACTCTGCAGCTACAAAGTGTGAGGAAGGAGCATCTCTTCCCAAAACAGTAGCTACTTCAACAACAACAAACCCAGAGGCAAGTCAGGGTTCAGCCTCAATTCTAATTCCTCTTCCCATATCAAGGTCACGCTTCACTCTAAACTAAGCTCAATGGGGCAATTATTAAAAGATAATGCAAGATTTTTTTTTTAATCATCTCCAGTATTTCTAGAAATGAATCCTTACACAATGCATCAAGAACAGTACACGAAAAGTTAGGTTTTTGTTATGTAATTCCATTGGAAAAAAGTCCAGGAATTCTCAAGTGGTTTTAAGAACCATTATATATTTATGAGAGTTGAAGCTGAAGTTTTATTTCTGTATGTAGCTCTTCTCTGCTGCACCAACTTACTTTTAAGAATCAAAAGAATGGTCTCTGGAATACTTTTTGCATTCATCAGGGAGAAAGGAAAAAACAGCTACAAGAACATATTCAAAATTATTCCAAATTTTAAATAAGCAGCTATAGACTGAAGCCTCAATTACCTTAACTGTTCCTCAATATACATGATTATCCTTTAGCAACTTGGTGAAAACAGAGTGCCAACCGTGCTTTGTTTGGAGATCACATTATTCACAGAGCATTAATTTAAGAACTGCAATTGAAAATGCAAAGAGAAACATTTCCACACCAAATGCATTCTAGATACCGGGGAAACCCATCTTTCTTCCAAGACAACTCTTTTAAACTCTCTTTTTCTGACCCTAAAATCATCTTCCCAAATTAGCTGCAAGCAGAACTGCCAGAGGGGTTCAACGTGTGACCTAAATCTGCTGGTTTTTAGTGCTGCTATCACTTGTAGATCGCCAAGAGGAAAATACATTTTTATAAAGAACGGCTGACCAAATTAATAATTTCTCCTCCAGTGCTTAACAAAAGCACGACAAGTTAGAAGAGAGAAGCTTGCAGCGACTTGTTCCTGTAACTGAATCACAGTTTCCCACAGAAGCCTCAAATCATTATTTTCAGTAATATTATCAACTCGCAGTAGCAACACCCTACTTGATCTCATTTGCCGGCATCTTCATTTTAAAAGCAAATGTAACCACCCAATTCATTTCAATCATTTTTTAGAAGGGTAAACTTCAGTTTCACACAATTACTGAACATTGACTTATTCTACAAAACTTTCTGCTCCATACTGAAAAAAATTGTTACGGTATTGTGTATTGTAGGCAGTGAAAATATTAAGAAAAGGTCTGGAAAATACTCCTAAGGCAGTTATAAAAGCATCTTATACTAATGACATTGCTTTGGGAGCACAGTGTTTCCTAAAGAGGAAAGAACAAATGGCAGCCTTAATTTGGTACCATCAGTAATTGATGTTTTTACTACAGCACATGGCAGATTTAATTGTATGTACACTTAAAGAGCATCTAACACAAAGGCAGCCTAATTCTACAGCATCTAAATATGAGACAACACATTAGTTTAGGTGAGTCCAAAACCCAAACAAGGGATCAATTTTTCAAATTATATTAAGAGTGATTAAGACACGATAAGAGAAGATTATCATTTGTCAGATTATCTTTTTTAAAGTGCTTTACAGTAAAGCAATCACTAAGTAATCCATCTCCCAATTAAGCAGTTATTCTTTTCTACAACAGCTTCCAAGAGACTGAACCATACTGATATGAACACGGCTCGGAACCAAGCTGAACAAATCTCCTTTCCGCATAGCAGACACCAAAGCAAGGAAACCTATTCCACGTGTACTAGTTTTGCTAAAGAAAAAAAATCAAAATAATTATTTACAACAGTGATAACGGCATTGTGCTTGTGTCCCCACATGTGCACATGTCTACAAGATCACCAGGATCTTGTAGGATCCCTCTCTTACTTCACTGACACCAGCGCTGACAACCAGACCAGGCTTCAATTCAGCTGAAAAACAATCCAGTCGAAACCACGGTTTTCAGTATTTTTCAGCTGGCTCAGCTTCCCAGACAAGTTCATTGTGCAGTCCCGCGAATAGCTGTGCCAAAGTGGGAAGGAGTGGAAGGAGTTGCCTCTTTAAGCAGAAATGCTGCCAAACATGTAGCCATGGCCTAAATAGGCAAGTCAGAAGAGAACAGAAAGAAGGGGGAAAAAAAAGGAGACAGACGAGCTAGAACAGCGAGCTCTTAACTCTTACTTCAGCACTACACGTTTTATTCTTCATTTTAGTTCCCCCAAAACACATTCTATGAAGCCGCGGCTACCACAGAAACCCATTTCTAAGGTGGAAATACCCAAACCAGAATCACTCCAGTAACACCTCTGAAATTAAAAGCTATGACATTTCACAAAACTGATCAAGAGCTGCGATCTGCCAGGATTGCCACTGAGAGCAAAGCTGCATTCGTCTTGATCACTATAACTGCCGGATTTATGACACAAGAAAAACCTCTTCTTTTTAAGCTATTTTGTAATTTAAGTAAAAAAGGATCCCAAGAACAGCAAAGCGTCACAGAAGTGACAGTGTCGTGTCGGTCAGCACGACTGACAAGCTGAAGTGCCCCGTCCAGAAAGAGCACTGGAGCTCAACAGCCACTTATTATTCGCTGTTTGCCAAATGCTCTTTGTTTTGGGAACCTCACGCTTTAAATACTCACTTTAGTCCATCTAGAGCAGCAGTTCCTACAACACAGGAGCCTGTTTCTCTCTCTACATACAGACAGTCATTCTACAAACGGCTGAAGACGAAGGAGCAGACTTAGGAGTACAGGCTAGGACTATAACCATGAGTCTTTTCCTTTATCTACAGTGTATTTCAATTCTCATTACAAAAGTAAAAGCTTTCTGGTGAGGCAAGAGGAGATGGTGAACTCCAGCTGGTGATAAACTGCTTTTTACAGCAGTCCTCATTCCTGGCTTCAGTTTTCCTTACTCCGAGATAACTATTTTTGTGCACTGAAGACATCACCATCACTGAAGCAACAACAGTTCCCATAGCTGCTCTGCAATTTTGAAGCCTGCCAAAAATAAACGTGAAACTACACTTGAAAAAAAAATACACCTAGAATCAAATACAGAAAGCATTCCTGAACGAGAGGAGAGTCAAATGTTGTTTATATCTCTGACGACACACATGAGCTGGCTGGGGACAGAAATGTAAGAGACTTCACGTGTTCGTCATCTGCACAAACTGCAAGAGACTACAGCAATGTTGGAGCTATAAAAGAGGAAACACAAAACAAGCCATAGATTACTAACAAAGCAGCACAGAATAGCTAAGCATCAGACTTAAAAAGTCAATCAGTAATCGGCACTCCCAGCAGGTATTCCAGTACTTCTTTCAGAAGTACAATTTGGGCAGGAAATAGTTAAAGGGGTTGTTAAAGATGAGTGGGGATCACTCAGGGTTAAAGCTTCAGACTTGGGTTCCTGGCTCCCAGCCTTGGACCCGGACTATCAGACTCCTCCATATCTTTGGATTACACTTGAAAGAACATTTAGATACAGCAGCTTGACTCTTTTCCTTCTGCCAAGTAATTAAACAAATTTGACTTAATTTGTTCTGAAGTACAAACTCATTCCATTAAGTGAGTGTCTAGTTTTCAGAGACAGTTTATATTCACAATTCTTAGTTGTTTCCAACTGGAGTTACCATTATGCCACATCTTGGAGAACATAACAGCAGATGAGTAAAAACAAGCCCCAAACCAATGAAACTGCTGCAAAAAAATCTTTGTAACCCTTTTCTATAATAATTTCCATAAAGGAAGCTTCCACTAAGAAAACATGGTAATGACTTCTCTCAAGTATTTCTGGGTAGATAAGTTTTATTCGAAATGAAACGATGGCACAAAGGGGGGAAAAAAAAACACCCTCCATGTATTACAGATGCTTTTGTTAACCTGATGATCCAATTTATCAAGGACAACGACTCCAGGTTCTCCCTTGGAAAAGTCCTGTCTAATCCAACATCCTGGCTCTGGATACTCCAGAGTACACAGAACAGTTCAACACGGGTATGTTGAAGGATCGGGCTCCAGCAAAACAAATACAAAATTAGGAAGGGAGGAAAACTTGTGCTGAGCAAAGAATCAGCTCTTTCAGACTGAGGCAGACACGCTACAACACCCTTGCCCTTATGCAATGGGCTGCTACATCACCAAAAGGCCAACTTTCGCCATCAGTTACAATTAAAGACTAAAACTATAATGAAGCTGACACCCACATTTCAATTTATAACCTCATGCCTGTGCTTAACTTTGTGATCTGATCGGGCCAGGCCACAGCGTGCAACCAAGGATAAATTCCATCCATACCAAGAGAGGCCAGTTCTGCTCCTCACACATCCCTGTTCCTCAGCTTAGAAAAGCTCCGACAGGCTGCTCACCATCTCCTGCCCTCCAGTTTTCCTCCTCCTCCTCTCCCTTCCACCCTCATGAGCTCTGGAACACCCACCTACCGCACAGGGCTTAGAAAGCCAGAACGTTAAAAACTACAGTATCAGAGTTCATGTTTCAGGCAAAGCTACCAAATATTGACTTGGTAATGACGGCCATTCCAGCCCAAGTATTTAAATAACTAGAGTTTTTGTATATGATGCGAAGGTTACAAGGTCAGATCTGACCTCAAAGACACTGGAATCGACACTGGAATCTCTATGCTACATTCCTAGAGAGCTTTTTAGTTATTGCCACTCTTACTGTACTAAAAATGTTATTCTCCAGTGGCCTGTTCTATGGGCAATATTGTAGAGACCACTGGATTTGCATTCTACTCATTAATGCAATTAAATGGATGCAGTTTTCTTGGTTAACAGGTCTATCAGTTTAGTTCAAGTTAGTTTCCAATATAAATATTGCAACATTGTATTACAAACAGGAAGAAAACAAAAGGCTAAACCTCCCACTTCCATCAGGTTTGTTTACTTGACTTTGTTTTTAGTGAAATTTCGCCATTCCACAACAAAAGTTAGATTGAAAAATTTGAGCTCTAAAGCCATTCAAAAACCTCAAAAATCCACCCCCTGGGTACTACTGGACAAAAACTGGTACTATCCTCAGCCACAGAATGGAGTCCATACTTTAAGCTTGGCTTGCAGACCACAGTGCTGAACCACTCAAGTTTCAGACCACAAGATTTTCTTCTGCCTTCACCATGGAGCAAAAAACACAACCAGCTCGATACATTATCAACCCCCCCAACAATATCACAGGCAGACATTAGGAAGCATCACAAGAACTCGAAGGATCACAGGGAAGCTGAACTTGCACTTGGATTAGACCACCCGCTCCCAACAGTTTCCAGCATTAACTGCGGGAGCCGAATACACAGGAAGAGGATTTCAGCTCAACCAATTCAATACAGCACCAACCCTGGGACCTCTCGCCAGGATGTCGACATTTAAATCTCAGGATATCTTGCAGTATATCTGGGGTTTGCACATTGAGACCCATCCTAAGTCAGATATAGCCACCAATGAATGAAACTTCTCTTTAGGTCACAAAATCCAAAGGCTACATTTTCCATAAAATCAGAAATGGACATTTTTACAGGGTTTTGGAAACCATCCCAACTGAAGTGAAACCATCCCAAGTGAAGCTGATAATTCACTCTGCGCACTCCGACTCCAGCACCTCTGCATTTCCATATCGCTCTAAAAGCCACTTTACCATACATATATATATATAAAGTTCATTACTATTACATGCATGTTAACAGGTCTTTTTTTAATGAAGAGTTATTTGCAAGCACCTGCCACTCAACCACAACTTCTTCAATATTTGTACTCAAGGATTTGGTGTCATATGTCATTAAAATAAAGCTTACAGAATTTTAAGTCTGCCAGGGAAAAAAAATTACACTACACTTGAGAGTAGTTTTGAGTTCAAGCTTTAAAATAGATTTCCGAGAATTTAGAATTGAACTTTAGCAAAATAGTTACAGGCTTCTTGTTTCTAAAAGCCATCTTTCAGCTAATAGATGACAGGAATCTTTGTAAGTGCATTGTTTGCCACATGCTGCAGCTAATAAATAAAAACAAGACACTTATGTTTATACTGTTTCTTTTGGCCTTTGGAAGTTAATTTGAACCACATGTCAAATAGTGGAAACTGTAGTTACCACTTTTCTAAATACGACATTAATCTCACTTGTAAGTCAGAGCATTCAAGACATGTACAGAAAAAAAATAAAAAACCCTAGGAATTACATAAGTGGCAAGGCCAACCGCTCGCAAAAGAAAAAATTTAACTCCTGATCTTACAGGCTGTGTTGTGCAAAGAGGACTTGATGGCCAAAGAAATTCAGAAGTCAATGGGAGTTTCCTCACAGCAGAAATGTTGCTCCCCAGCACAGCCACTGAGCAGCACAGAGAAAGTTTAATTCCCCTCATGATCTCCAGTCCAATTAGAGGAAAACAAGAACATTTCTTGCAGTCACAATTTGTGGCAACCATCTTAGTGTAAGGTGACATTTGTCATCGCCAGCTCAGAAAAATTATAAGCAATTTCCAGTATTATTTCAAATGCAACCTCCCCCTTTTGTTGATAAGCAAGAATGCATCAATACTCGGATTTCTTCTTCTTCTGGTTAATAGAAGCTGGAAAGATTGGGAAAATTACTTGATCTTTATCTAGTACTTAGATCTTCAAAGAGTACAAACATTAATTCTCATAACACCTCGCTGTGGAATGCAAGTATCACATTCCCCATTTTGCAGATTAGGAGAAAACACAAATCAAAAGCTGAGTGACAGGAAAAATCTTAACAATCTTGGAAAACAATTCCAGCGAAACATTTAAGAAGCCTGAATTCAGCCCTTGTCAGAAGCGTGCTGAACAGTACTCTCAAACCAGAGTTTAATCCTGAATCTGAGTATCCAAATGCACATTAAATGTCTATTTGCTTTGCTCTGGTTCCACACAGTACCACTGAGTATCCTACCGAGATTGCATTCACATCTCCTACCTAAGGAGTAGCTAAGAAGTCAGGAAACATTCAGTAAGAAAAAAAATATTGCTCTTACCTTCTGCTACATCATCATCTACAGCGCCTTTCACCTGAGAAAAACACCACTGAATGTCATTTCCTCCTCCAGCTCCTGCAAAACACAATCAGAGAAATGAGACCCCCCGCAGCCGCACAGAGCGAGGGAACATTTTGGGTCCCGCTGCCCACGCCTCCTTCCCCACATCGCCCCTCCCCACCTTTTTCCTTTACAGATATTGTTTTGGTCATTCGTGCTTTGTCAAAGCGGGGTGAGCACAAGAGATAAAAATAAAAGCCTGTATCACCGACAGCTCGACAGGGCTCGTGCCAACTTCAACTGCGCACAAAGCTGCTTCCCACTTCACAAGTCAGAACCCTCTACAAACACACGCAACTTCAACAGGAATTGTCAGGAAAAGCCGTACACTTCTGGAAAATTTCCATCTTTCGATATAAACCAAGCATGCTATTCATTTACTTCTTTCACCAAAACACTGAGCTGAACCTACATACTAAAGGCTAAAAAAAAAATAATTTTACCACAATTCTAGAGTCTCTCCGCAGAAGTAATGAAAGCAAATTATCAGCCTTAAAAGAAAAAAAGCAGCAAATCCGAGCAGAAAAGCAAACAAGCGATCTGAGGGTAACAAGTTTACTACCATAGAAAACGGATCGGAGGGAAAACTTGAGGAACATTCCTGCCCCGGCGGAAGGCAGTGATTCATTTGAACCCTGTCACCAAAACACACCAAAAAATCACCACCCATTTCTTTTGCATTTCATTCTGAGCAAATCACTGCAGGGCTGAGTCTGTACAGGAAGAGACTGAAATGGGCTTGCCTCTTTTTTTTTNTTTTTTTTTTTTTTTTTTTTTTTTTTTTTGTTTTCCTGAAAGCCACTGTCAAAATGGAACTTTTCCTCAACAATTCAAGCAGGCTGAGCAACAGATGGCATTGCCACATGAATCCCGAGGTCTGCTATGGCTTTGGGGGGAACAAATAACGCAGACGGGACTTCTTTCCTCTTCTGCGCTAAGTTAAGGGGGAAAAGCCAAAGACAAGGAGTCCAGTTTGCATTTTTCACTTGCCTTCATTTCTTTTCTGAAGGATTGCAGACATGCAAGCCACACAACCCAACAGGTGAAGGTGAGCACGAGCATCCACCCATGCATGAGATGTTCAAATGCTTTTTGCAGACACATTGGAAAGGTTTGTCACACACATTTCTACCATTCCCCCAAACCCCTACAACCCATTTTCTTTCCTGTCTCCAACCTCTTCATTATGTAGCAGCTGGCACCATGGAAGCATTTAAAGCGCACAGCTTGGAAGAAAAATCACTGCTCTTTCTACTTTAGGCTAAAATTCGATTTTTCATCCAGTTTACTTGAACCAAGTTGGCACTTCCCCTCCGCCCCCGCCTAAAACAAAAAGAGGAGGGTGGAGCATGGGCGTGTGGTGTGGGGGAAAAAGGCCAAGCACAAACCAGCACAGCCTCCCATGCTCGCTCCTCCAGCTGCAAAGCCCTGAAAAGACAATTCATTTGCAGAGAAAAGGAACCCATCTATTTCCAAACGACGAAATCACAAGGAAAAAGTACTAAGAGATACCTCATGCACACACACTTTCAACCTAAGAGCGCTTCAGGATGCAAAATGGGGAGCAGGCACAGGAAAGAAAGCACAGTAAGACGCGTGTTATTTAATGACATCCTGTACTGGATTTCAGTCCCGTTCGCAGATGCTGCACCCCACGGAAGCAGCGATGGTGCCCTGGACCCCAGCACATCTGCACTAACAGCCCTGTGCACCCAGCAGCTCCGCACAGCCACCCAAAGCAGTGCACACACCAGCACGTATACAAACCCCAAAGCCTGGAGGGGGGAAAAGCACAAGAAAAGGCCAAAGACCCACCCTGTCTGCCAACCGCCTGCACACGAACTTCAAAATACACCGCTTCCCGCATGGAAGCCCCTCCACATTGCTGCTTTTTTTTTTTTTTTTTTTCCCCCCCCCCCATGGGGGGAAAGGGGGGGGGGGGGGGGGGGGGGAAGGAAGC
>VWYH01008014.1:516129-648075 GCA_013399365.1 Pampusana beccarii | reverse complement strand
CTGGGGAGCGGGCGGGGCCCTCAGCGCCCCCCGCGGGTTCGGCGGGGCTACCGGGGCTGCTGCTCCGCACCTTCAAAGAGTACAAACCGCACCCCGGGGGCTGCCGCTCCGCACTTTCGTTCCGCCTTCCCGGGGGCTCGGGCCCCGGCCCCCCCGGCCCTGCTCGGCAGGATGCTTTGCAGACTCACCCTTTATTTCAGTCATTCACCGAATCTCGCCCCTGCTCGTCTTCCTTGTTTGGTTTTGGTTCTTTTCCTCCACTCCCTCACTTCCTCCTCCTTTCCTCACGCAGCAGTTCCTCGCCGGAGCCACAGAACCTGTTTGATGCGCGTTTTCCACCCTCTTGGGTGTTTTCCATCTGACTCCGTCTCAGATTTCACTGGAGAACCCGAGTGTGGCTTTGCAATCCTCATTGCTATTCCCTGCACGCACCCGGCCATGCTGCTGAGCCGTTTTTAGCTCCCGTCCACCTTCCCCACTGACAGCCAGCAAGATCTACACAGGCAGTTGAGCCCGGCCTGGCTCAGCTCCGAGTGGATCACAGCTCTGCTCGAGCTCACCTGGTCCCAGCTCAGGGCTCGGTTCCCACACAGGACCTGGAGAATTGATTCAGTGCCATCTATTTAAGATCTTGTGAAAGTCATCAGTTTCCCTTCACAGGTGTTTGTGCAAACGTTTTCTTTCTTCTCGGGCTGGGTAGAGCTTGCTAATCCAGATTTCAATGGCAGATTCATGAGCTCGTCCTGCAAACCCAGCACGGCCGCAAACTCGCAATGTACATTGGAACAAGTCTAAGTCATCACGTACACCAATCTTGCATTTCCAGCTCAAAAAAAAATATCTAAGAGGCTGCTTTTCTTAAACGAAAGACCACTGAATTCCTCATCAAGAACTGAACACCTCTAAACAAACCCAGCCAGGCTCACAGTGTTTGACAGTAAACACCTCAAACCCACAACTGGCCGGGATTATTGGCTACTTTGGACAAATTCAGGTTTCTCTCTACATCCCTGATAAAGATCGCACATGCAAACAACATCATTCTTGAAAAGAACAATAAATTAATGTTCGAAAGAGCACTCAACACAAATGGGGCATTCTGAAGAACTGCGACTCACCTAAGTGTGGGAATATCTGGAGCCAAGTGTTTTGCTTAGTCCATTTGGAGAGCAATCCACAAATCTAAAACCAAACACACTGCAAGTTTGAAAACATTCACAGCCAAGACAGGCTCTGTTTGGATCACTGCATTAAGGCCACTCTCGACACCCAGGTTCACATTTCCCAGAGCTCAAGAACAACTTTGCTCAATTCTACAAATCCATGTTCATGTTTAGTCAATATAATCAATGCCAAATTCAGAATGAAAGCTGGCGTTCCTCTTTTTTCATGATTCCTTAAAAACATCCTTTTCAACCCTAAACAGAATTGTCCTGCAACCACTGAGCAGGAAAATTTGCAAATCAAGTCCAATTCATCCATTGCCTTCTGTGCAATTACTGCAGAATTTGGCCCTCGTAGTAGAATGAGCATTGTTTCAAGAACTTCTGTTGAAAAAAAAAGCAATTAGTTCTGTAACATAAATTAATGAAGCTTTAGTACATACCTTATAATTATACATATAATGTATATATTTATAAATATATAAAATCTCTCTTAGAAAATATTTAATATCATGGTGCCAGAAGGGCAGATCATAATTCCAACATTTCAGGTTTTTGTTTTGAACTAACTGAGCTACAGAATATAATGAAGTATAATAAATAATTAACATTAAATCACAGCCGGAGTAATTAGTAAGACATCTTGGGAATCCCAGTCTTTGCTTGGGTGTTCACTTGCTGGTTAATTCAGACACCACCAGTATGAATGGCTGGTGCAAATGACTGAGCTCTGATTCAAAGTTTGTGAGCACGTACTTACAGCCCTTTGATTTCACTGCAGTTCATGCATTTGTTCAGGTGCTCTGGGGAGACAGCAACTGTGCGACGTTCTATTTACACACAATCACCAGCAGCACAAAGCTGCCATCAACATTCATATATTCCAATCACGCTTTAATTACTAATTCTTACTCTACAGACAAACCCATCAGCTCGGAGTAAAGAACATCTCCAGGAAATGGGAGGGACACACAGGGATCCACAGAAACGTGTTTCTGGTTGTATTTGTTAAAGGCCGGTGAAGCACATACAGAGCAGTCAGTTCACAGCAGGGTAAATCAGGAATGCAGACGACAGAACAACTTAAAAATCCAAATGCAAAACGTGACTGGCAGCCAATAGAAATAAATATATTAATGTCAATTCCCTGATCAAACAACCAAGGCCCCAAAGAAGGACTCTTATCAGCAACTCATTTTGTATTTGCTGTAGTTTCCCAGTAATTTGATCCATTAGACGAGACTACAAAGAATTACAACAATTCCGTTCAGAAATAAAGGGAGTAATTATTACCAAAATTATCACTGGAATTTAGTAATAGCCAAGCCGTCTGAGGTCACGGGCAGGTTAACATCAGGGCAGTGTAATTCCCTACAGCGTCTCCTCCGTACTTCATTCCGTCTGGCGTGAAGTGGCTCGGCAAGAGGTTTCCTTTGCTTTTGGGGAGAGCTTTTCCCAGCCTAACAGCCTTCGCTCCTAGAAAATGTTTGCTAACATTCACCCCGTGTTTCCCCATCCTTAATTTCGCGTAATTGTCTCGGTGTGTGTAGCCACTTAATTAACAACCATTATCAAAATAGTGCTGAGTCGCATCTTAATAACGCCAGATGGAAGTTCCACTCAACGCAACGTCAGGCAGGCCCTGGTTTTGCAGCGAGTTTCAGGCGAACCCACAGGGGAAACTGGGGGGCAAGTCCTGGCCCATCCAACCTCTGCACTGACAGGATTCGCTCGGCCTAAGTCCATTTTAACCTAGGCCCACCTGGAAGGCCCCAACTGCCACTGGCCAGAGATTTCCAGCTAAAAAACAAGGTTTAAGCAAAGTTTAAGCATTTCCAGTTCCTTCTTATCGTAAACTCGAATGCTACAAAGACATGTATCGCTCCCTACCTCACTAAAGCAGTTCCATTGAAGTCGTATTTTTGGAAAGGGGAAAATGAATTGGAAGTTTCTAGCAGTTCTGAGCATCTGTGCTGTTGGGGAAACACTCTGAAGTGGCAGAAAATGCCACCCTCCCCTGATCAGTCACTGGGCAGTTTAGTTTAAGTATTAATAATGACAAAAAGCAGAAGAGGGTGGTACATAAGTTTCAGTTCGCTTTGCAAGTGTTAGTAATTTTCTAGAGAGCCATTTCCCAAACAAAAGAGCGTAACAGCACAATCTAATGGCTCTGGAACAGAGTGTCCCAAACTACTCATCACTGAGCACACTTACACAACAAAACTCACTAATTCTAGTAAACAAGCGGTTTGTGTCATCTCAAAAGTGTGAAATTCATTGGATTAGGACTCTGTTATTACAAGGGGAAGCCTCAGCGTTTTTTTTTCAGGAATTAGTAAGGCTTGTTTTGCTCTTTAGCCTGGTACAAGCGAACAGAAAAGGTAATTAGGCCTGGAAGGAATTTCATACATTCATTAAAGCAGTACTTTGCTAGGCAGGTTTAAAACCAGCTCAAAAGTTGGTTTGCTTAGAGCAGGTCTAAATTACAATGATTGAAGCCACAATTTGCAAAATATTACATGAATGGATTATTTAAGCACAATTTGTACAGGACTAATGCACCTGAACTTTGGCAGGAGTTTTATTTTAAAACAGGATTCGCTAGACCTGGATTTAGCCCTTCCTGTAACTTCGCAACATGTAGATCAGGATAACCTGGCACTTTGGCTCTTCCACCTCAAGATCGTTTGGCCGTAACTTGGAACTCTAAAACCTATAAGCAGCAGGAAAAACCAAAAAATTAAGCAGACTAAGAATAATCATCCTAAACGGAACACCGTGAACACAAGGCAACACGCTCCAAGAGCGGTTTTATTCTAACAAGAATGATTAAACACTGAACTACGTTGCCGAAATAAAACTGCAGCACATCCACTACCAGGCGCTTTTAAGAGCGGATTAGAGAACATCTACTGGGAATAGTGTAAGTAGAGCTGCTCCTGCCTAAGGGAAAGAGCACCGGTTTTCACCATTCTACAGAGAAACCGCAGGTTCTTTGTGCCAGCGTCGAAATCAAGCTACACCAAACCCAATAAATCCATGCTCAGAGAGTAATTTTAAAAGTATTAAGATTTCTATTCGTCTTTAGAAAGGGGATAATTAACACTCCTCAGTCTCTTTGAATACATCAAGATAAACGCAAGGACATACCAGCAAAACCAATGATTGTAACAACAAAACCCCTATTTTTTTGAGGGGGAAAAAAACCAAATCATGCACGGACTTAACTGATAACATGCTGCATGTTGAGGAAGCGCAATGGAACTCCAGGTAAGAAGCAGCTCAGTGCTCAGCACCTTTAGGAGGGACGTTGCAGGAAGAGGAGGAGCCGAGAGCCCCAACTGCAAAGGGCCTTCAATAGTTTTGAGCTGGGCTTGGTTGCTTTGGTGTTGTGTGTGTGTGTTGGTTTTTTATCTCCAATCTCTCGTGATCTATACACGGAAATGTTTCTTTTTCAGGAAGGGTTGCGGTGTTATTGAGGGAGCAGAAATGTTTTCCTTACTAATAAATGAACACAGGTGATCTCAATTAAGTGAAAGAGAAGCCCCAGCGATTTTCATGACATTTTGCCCAACAAAAGCAGGAAGTTGAAAGCAAGGGTGTTAAAACCACTGCCGTCTATGGGGTTTCCCTGTTATTTTTAACAGTAGGGTTTAGCATCTTCTATTTAGATTCTTACTAAGGCAAAGTTCTTTTATGCGTTAATTAAGTTAACAAGCTATTATCCTTCACTTACACTTGCACAGGTTTATTTCAAAAGGGATATGTAAATATAAGTCTTTGCTCAAGCCCTGTAGTTATCTTGTGTGTATCATGAAGCCGTCGTTACTAAAACATACATAAAAAGCCAACTGATCTAAAAAGAGCAGGATGAGCTCCTTGGAATCGTGTTTCTGTACTTTGAAGACGCCTGTAATTTTACAAGCATTTTGCAGTAAGAAGTTAATTGCAAGCCCTGTGTGCTGCTCAGAGGGCGTACGAACTTATCACATCAGTGATCTGACTTTGCCAGGAGAAATGTTCCTTAAAAGCCATGGATTGTGGGAAGCGATGGTTAAATATATAATTTGGAATAAAACGCCAGCGTAGTCTTTGAACTCAAGCATTCTTGCTCTTGATCCCAGGCTCTTGTATGTTCAATCAGCCTGGTGTCGCTAACTTCTCATGGGATGTAAAGGGTGTGAATGGATGGATGCCATAAGCCCTGGAATCATAGAAAGACATAAGAAATTCAGCTGGCATTTTTCAAGGTGTTTTTAGCTTTTGATTCTGGGGGAAAGGTGAAAATGTGACTTTAAAACAAACAAAACTAAAAGCAAATGCAAAGAGCCTACATATATTATCTCCTTAAAACTCTCTTGATTCTTAAGCCGTACTGGAAGTATTAGTAGCAACTCGCTCTGAGTAGTAACACTGTCACTCTAGTATTGCTCAAGCCATGCGTGCAAAAAATGACGCGTGCAGGTAACGAGCATGATTGGCTTTCATCATTCATTAACTTACTCCTTGCTGTACGACTTCATTTACCTTTTGGTTTCATTTTTCATTAACAAGAGCACAATATTTCTAGGGCATTTTTAAAAGCGTTTCAAACTTTCTTTAATTTAGCAAACATTATTCAAGTATTATTTGCAGTTGAAGCTGTTCTGAGACATTCTTTGCTTGCTTTCCTTTGTCGCACGGTTCTGGTAACAGGTCTGTAAGGACCTGAAGGTAATGCCAGGAACGAACTGAGAAGGGAAGGAAGGGAGGCCGAAATAGCAGAATGAATTGTTCCATTCACAGGGCTTTTCTGCTAGGGAATAAGTTAACATTGTAAACAGGAGAGAGGTGTGGTTTGCAGATCGGACAGGAAATCCTTAGTTCTAATCCTTGCTGTGTTGCCGATTCCCTTGGAGACCTTGAGCAAATGCTTTCTGTTCCTATTTTTTGTTAATTTGAAATAAACTGGGGATGATAGCACTTAACTAGCTCATAGGTTCAGTCTTTCAGTTTAAACATTTATAACATGCTTTAAGACCAGCGCGCGACGCACAGGCTGGAAATGTACGTGGCTACTTTTCTGAAGCTATTTCCTTACCCAGCTCTGAGGACCAGGGACCCTTGGGGGCCCAAATCACCAGTGTGCACGTATAGGCTTTGTTTTCCTCTCTTGTAAAAACGCAAAGCAGATGGTTTACCAGGGATATAAGGAAATGTAGCCCCACAACCCATAGCCATTGTCTGGTGTGATTTGTGGTCGGTCTTAATTCATCTGTGTGCCCGCTTCCATTTTTCTGTTCTCTCATTTTTGTGGCCGTGTCGTTGCTTGGTGCTCCTCTCCTTGAATTAGGTGGAACACTGCATAAGGAGGCAATTGTTTGCTTAAAGCACTGTATTGTCCTTTTAGAACAGCAGTGAGACAAGCGGACTCGGAATCTGCCACAATAAACTAGAACAGCTATCCTAGAAAATGAAGCCGCAGCGTTGATTTTGCAGAGGTGTTTTCTGCAGCAGTTTGAAATGGATTCCTCCTCTGTTGGCTCTTTTTATTTCTGACTTCTCTGGGCAGTGCAGGATCAGCAGAACTTGCAGGCAGCCTGGGTGTAGCCCCAGCTTCATCTCACGTTGCCGAATTTGCAGTTCCCCAGAGCTTGGCCGCTCCTTCCCTCCCAAGCTGGAGGAATCCGCTGGTTTTGGTGTCGCGTTTGCTGTCTGCACAGCACGGGGCTCTACATAAAATGGGATGCTTGTAGAAGCACCTTGCTTTTCTTGTGTTGGGGATGGGTGTTTGATTTAGCAGGAAAGCTGTGTCGCCATGGGTGAATTCTGGATGAATTCTGGATCTCCAAATTCACCTGTGACATTGGTCTTGAGGGGGAGGCCTGGGGAGCAATGAAGAGCGGATTGGAAAATCCCAACCTGAGAGCCGTAAATTTGCATGAACTGGAATGATGTTTATCCAGGGTTACTCCCTGCGTTTAGAAATGTGGTTTTGGCCATGAGACAACTCAAACCAAGATCTCCACGAGGAACATTCCAACCTGCCTAGGACTTGTGTTGACAGCAGTAATAAACCATCAAACCTTTGTTTTCCCAGTGTCTGATGTTTCTGGGGCTCCTGAAGAGGGTACAGCTCCATGGCACTGTTCAATATTGTTGTTCCTCCTGTTGTTCTCACACATATCCACAAAACAAAATACGCTGGTGTTTCCACTTGCATCTTGTCCAAAACCATTCCAGAGATGAAAGTGAAGGTAAAAAAAAGTTACCTGATCTTGGAAACAAGCTTTATTCCCCAGTGATCTGCAATCCCAATGGTTATATAATGCCTTCTAGGCTGAAACCGCCTTTTTGTGCTTTACATTTTGTACCGATTGTAGGATCTGCTTCATGTAGCACTGAAATGCAGTCATTTCTGGGGCAGATTTTGAAATCTGCTTAGCGAAAAGACTACAGCAGAGATAAAAAGGGATAGATCCTGCAGTTTTTCTTTGTGAAAATAAAGGGTAAGTTCTTAATTAGAAGACTGACAAGGAACTGAAGGGATCTGGATTTTGTTCTCTGTTCTGTTTGACGTTTGTTGCATGAGCAAAGCAAATAATCTAATTTCTTCCTTCCTTTTTTTTTTTTTTCTGAAAGCAGGAACATTACTGGCTTCATTAGCTATGTTCATGCATTTGGGTTATCTGGACCTAATGTTAAGCCGCCTGACTTTTTTACAACATGAATGGCTCTGGAATTGCTCTTTAATAAGTAAGACCTGAAATTCTTCTGGATCTATGTGTAAAATGTGCGCTGGATATGATTTTTTTTTTTTCTTAATGTCAGAAAAACTGTAGAACTAAAAATGACAACATCAGATAAAACTGTCTGGGCAATTCAAGGCAGGGAGTAATTACCCTTTGTAGAACGTGGCCAAGAACAAAGAAAACAACTCCCTGAATGATTGTTGCTCCAAGTATCATAAGCTCTTTAGAAGTATTTAACGTGTGGAAGAAAGCAACGTTGTTGTCCCTTTAAATGTGTACAAGTAGTCAGGATCGTGGCTCTGAATTCCCGTCTGAGGAGGTGTAGAATTTCGAGGGATGTGCCAAGCGCGAGCACACGGTGCTGGGTGGCTCCAAACGGAACGGCCGCTCACAGGGTTATTTTTGGACACACGAGCACGTTCGTCAATGATGCTCGCGTTGCAGCTGGAACAAAGAGAGGCCTCTGTTTGGTGGCGGAGGTGAAACTCGAGTGGATGCGTGGAGGAGGGGAGGAAAAGAAGAGGAAGACTGGATGGCATGACCCATGTCACATTTTGCTAATGGCATTCATTGTTTAATTAAATACTTAATTAAGTTCAGTGTGCGGACTAGATGGAACAGTGAATTGTGGGGCCGTGGCGATTTTCGATTTGTTTTAAGGAAATAAAAATCAATTAATCGTCGTTCCCTGTATTCTGCTTACCTCATGGAGCACTGATGTAATCAATGTGACAGATACTGGCTGCCCTTTGGAGTATTAATGGGTCATGGTGGGAGAAATTCAACTGCGCTGTAGGGAGAATATTTAGAAAAAGACTGGGAAATGTAGGAAAATAGGAATGGCAATTTGTTTCAGGTCAGTTTTTAAAAGTGGGTGTTTCCGTGTAATAGTTGAAGTGGGGAGGAGACTGGGGAGAAAAGCTTGAATGGAAGGAAGATGTTGGGGAGTCATGAAAACAAAAAATAAATCAGTTTTTTTTTAAATCATAGGAATATCTAGAGAAAAAATATAAATGGTCTCTTATTTCTAGTGGGATTGTGGGCTGTTTGTTAAAATGTTATGAAATGGCAGGGAAGCCTAGAGAAGTTGTAACTAACTTTCAGACCTGTATAGTAAAAAACTACAAAATTAGTATTTATATGAGGTTTCCGGTTAATGTTACTTTTTTGTTGTGATTGTTGTGAGGTAGGGGCTTGACAAAATTCTCAAAATGAAAACATACGTGGGAAAAAAAAAACAACCACTCTTTCCCCTTTGAAAATTGTTTTGGGTTCAGTTCCCCTAAAAATAAATCCTACACAGGCTTGGTCAGGTTTCTCCCATTTATGTTCGCAAAGGTATGTGGCATTTCAGTTAATACTGTCGTCCAGAAATACTTCCAAGTTCTTCAGAACAACTCGGAGTATTTGTCCTTGAGTTACCTAAGGTTAACATTTGGTGTGTGGATAGAGGGTTACCTAGATCAGGAAGGCAAGGAAGTTTGAGACGGGAGTTCACAAGTTCTGGATAATTTATCTTCTAAGTCTCTGTTGTAAAATGATGAGCCAACAAGGCTTTGTAGAACAGGGCATGTCTTCTCTTGGGCCTTCTCTAAAAGAATTGGTTTATACTTTGCGTTTTTCTCTGTATTTTTTAGGATGAAATCAGCCAGGAGAGGGAAGCAAAAGCATAACCAGATGAGGCAGATGTGAAACAGCAGCAGTGAGAAAATAGACAGTTTCCTTTAGGATGTTTTTGCCAGTGTCCTAAAAACAAGACGTGGAAGGGGAAGCAGGAATTCTGAATCACATGCACATATGAAGCTTATTAAGCAGAGGCTTTGGGGAGTGGAGGAAAATCAGTGTAGAGTCTTCTGCCACTTTGTTATTGGCAATTTGTTGTTGGCAATTTGCTTGTTATTGCCAATTTGTTATTGGCAGGGTGTTTCCCTGAGTGGGCTCTATAACTCCAGAACCTTTCACTGATTTATTCACCTGAAAAAGGTACGTATTTGCAGGGCTTTTGAAGATGACAGAGTATGCATTTCCAAAGGTGCTACTAAATTTTAAAAATACAAATAACTCCTGTTTAATGCTTACCGGTGAAACTGTGCAGTGATGGTAAAATTCAGAGAATATAACGCCTGTTATGTGGATGTTGAGGGCATGTAGCAGCTGCTTGCAATGCTGAAACTCCAAATGAGTATTTTACTGGTTTAAAATACTGCCAATAGTGGCATTTAACTGGTTTAAGATACTGCCAATAGTGGTCTTGGTTCCACTGAGGTCTGCACATTTCAGTGCTCTTATCCAGCGCTGTGAAAAGATTGACTTCAGAAATTCTTGTATTTCAGGTAGGTTTCTGCATTAACATATAAAATGGGAAATGAAATTGGCTGGAAAAGGTGAGCTGAAGAGTAGAAAAAGCATTTTATTGTTTTTCCTTGTCCTTACAGAAGTCTTCAATAAAATTGCTGGTTAAACTTCTAAATCAGAGCTAGATCCGTGAATTGTTGCTGTTTTATTGTAACCCCTTCAATTCTGGGTGGAGAATGTTTTATATAACTGCACTATGTCATGTTTTCAACTGAGAAAAGACATTACTTTGCTCCCCTTTTGTCCTGAGAGATCTTCTGACCCATAAAAACGGTAACATTATGTTATACTCTCAGATAGGCAGTGAAATACATGCACTGATTGTTTATCTTGCAAGCAGCTGAAAAATGGTGATTGAAATTATATATTCCTTCCCTTCCTCATCACCTCTATCTGTCCCATTTCCATTGCTTTATTCATAGGGACATCAGAAAAGCTGAAGAATGAGCCCTGCAAATCGCTTATGGGTGATGATCCCCCAGAAGGGGTTGCTCATAAGTCAAATCCAACCCACTATACAGGGTTATTTGGCTCTGAGAATACCTACTGGTTGTTGGCCCAATGTTTTTGAGATTATTGGTGTACTGCTGTGAAACGTGGATCTTTTCGGTTCAGGCAATGCTTATTTACATGTGAAACAACTCTGTTAAAAAAAAAAAAAAGTGGCTTTGATCTCTTCCTAACATCTGAAAATAAGTGACTCGTAAGTATATGGAAGATCTGACCGTTTAAGCCTCAGAGAGTGGTGTGGGATGTGCTGGAGTGCGATCCCAGAAAACTTGTTCTGTTGGTACATGCACTGTGGGTATAAGTGGGGAGCTTCAGGCTGTGATTAAGCCGGTGCTTTACCTGAACTTTAATTTGGTGGTTGTTGCTAATAGCTTCTCACAGGGATTACACCGATTGTTAAATAGCCCGTAGAATACAATACAGGTGCATAATGAATTCTTTCCAACCTGTGAGCCATTGAATACAGCATGTTTCATGTAGCATAACTATCCTGTGAAATAACTGAATTCTTCCAGAAGCAGAGACACCCCAAAGATGACACGACAAAAATACACTCTTTCACTCTCATAACTTTTAACCTTAATAAAGCTGTGAAAGAAAAGGCTGGCTTTATTGGTAACAACAGGCCTATTACAAGCTATAAGTTAGCAATACACACATCCAGTTCATTATTAAGCCTTGTTCAGATGCAGCTACAGCCTTTCTAACAGATGTATATATATATATTTAAATTCATCTTCCAGGTTTGTATGGCAGCCTGTGCTGGGTGACAGCACTGTAGAAAAGTAATTAATTCCTAGGAGGTTTTTCCCATAAGGGAGGTTTCTACTGATGCTGAAGAGACCATAGAGCTCATCTGTATTTCTCACTGAAACTCTGCAGTAATGCTGCCACCTATGGAAAATTTCGCAGACCTGACCTTTGCAGTCTGGCCGACACCTTTGCAGCTGTGAAAACAGGATTTGCACGTGCACCTCTGATCTGCAGGTAAAACTCCCTATTTTTTTACTGGATCTTTGTTAACCTAGACATGAGGTGGCTCAAATTCTCTTCCTGCCAAATAAATTAGTTTTGAAGTTGAAATTGGATGCGGAAATTGGTCCTTAAAGCCCTATTTTTGTGTGACAGTGGCACCTCAAGGCCCCGATGTAAAATCTCACTGCCCCATTATGCTAAGTGCTGTAAAAACACCAGAAAGAGCTGGGCAGCACCTCCAGCCCCCACTTTTCCTGATACAGCTGAGGAAGGTGGCAGGAAAAACTCCTTTTTCAGGGATTGCTGCGTGTAGGTGACGTTTTCTTTGTGTATAAGCAGTGGGGCAGTTCACATGGGCCTGCAGGCTGTGATGGGGCCTGGGCCTGCAGGCTGTGATGGGGCCTGGGCCTGCAGACTGTGAGGGGGCCTGGGCCTGCAATTTGGCGCCATTTTGTGTGGCAAAGCAGAAACCTGACAGGAATATTATGTATTAGGTATGGGAAGAGGCCACATTTTAGGAGTAAGGGTGATGTGCTTGGCTGTCAGTACAGGCCCTGCCGCTGAAAAGCATGTTATGGCATTACTGCCCATTTCCCGCTGTGGGACAAGATGCTGAGAATGTGAGAAAAATGCGTTGTGCCGTTTTTTAGCTGCAGCGTGTGGTAAGTAGAGCAGGAATTTTCAGGCACTGCCATCTGAATTCTTGCACTGTTTTTACATTTAATGGGGTCTGAGGCCAATGCTTCTGTGCTCTTAGTTTTGTGTGAGTTGGACACCTCTGGTGAATTCCAGGCTAGAGGTTTGGGCTGCTTTTGTTATTATTACTACCAAGTTATTGAACATGTAATCCAAGATATGGTCTCTTTTTTTAATTTTTTTCCTCCTGAGAATTCTGAATACACCTAGAAAGAAATATTAAAAATGTAAGCATGCAGTGAAAGTCAGGCATACTGTACTGTTACGTGTTGCGTTAAAACCTTTATTTCTGACTACTTGTTCTGTCAGATATTTACAGTGTTTGCAAATGAAATTCGATGTCTATACCATAAGGTTATTTTTTTCCCCCCGATAAATGTGGGTTTTGTGCTAATAACTGCACAAATGCATGTTGGTGATGAGGATCCTGTTGTGTTAAGTGTACTATGGATGCTGTAAAGTGAATATAGTGTTTGTAATTTAAATTGAGATTTAAATATAGTGTGTGAGTGTACCAAATGCTACTGGGCTTTGGGGGAAAGACTTCATGGGCTAAAACTTTTGAAAGGAACTCAAGGGAATAGGGTGCTCAAATGCCTGTAGAAATTGGACCTTAGAGCTTATCTGAGTGAGAAAACTGACAGGAATGACTCCATAACTGTTTTTAATCACTCCCAAAGCAGATGTTTCTAGTCTAGAAATCCTTGTTTGTCTTGATCTGCTTTGGAGAAAATGAGAACAGTTGTAAAATGGCTGATTCTGTCATAAAACATTCCAATCATCCTTCCCCACAGAGTGCAGCCTCTGTTATTTCAAGACTGAGTTCTGAAGCTGCTCCACGTAGACCTGAAAGAAGCAGCAAGGTAAAGTAAAAATAGTATTTTTTGGATGAGTTTGACCATGGTGACCCTGAGGTCCATGACTATTTCACAAGTGTAAGCTGAACTGATTAGTGCAACTGCAAAATTAACTGGGAAAGAGTATAAAACCAGCAAGGTAGTGTGTGTTGCATCGGAGAATTGTAGTGCAAATTGAGGATATAATTCTGCCCCTGAGGAGGATACTGCAGGCTGTCAAAGTCCAGTTCTTGGAAGGTGTTTTCTTGGCTCTGATGTTACTCTGAACCAGTTTAGCGTTGGTCACTGCAGGAAGAATTGCTGTAAATGCTTGTGTGCGCCAGTATCCTGGAAAGCAGCCTAGTTTTACATCATACAGGATGTCTTGATTATATCAGTAGCAGATATCCAAAGTATTTTTATTTCTTTATGGCAGTTTCAGACGTGCTTTTTGTAGTTAGAGTAGAACTGAATTTTGCAATGAATAGTTGTGTGGCCAAACATGATAGCATGATATGCTGATTTAAAAGGTAGGGAAAGGAGATGGATTCAGGTTGTTCTACCCTTGTAGACAGCACTTTTCATCGGTAAGGCCAGACAAAAAGAGTAGTGGCAGAATGTTGGCCCTGCTCTGAACGCAAAGGCTGAGCAAATATTTCTGGGAAGTGTTACTTGAAAAGCGAAGTGTGTTTATACACCTCTCAAAGCAAGGAGTGGCAAGACTCCATAGGAATCAGTTTGATCGTAAGATGCTGTAAGGAAAAAGAGAAATTCAGGTGGGAAAGCCTGTTGGAGTACGATATGGTTCAGAAGACAGAAAAGACATCTGTGCCAGAATAATAGTACTAGAAAGGCTTTTTTTTCAGGGTTATATGGGTAGGAGGTGTTATGCTCATTCAGCAAGCGTAGCTTGCTGTGTGTTGAGAGCAGCTACCAACTTTGTAAAATGGTAACTAAATAATTGTGCGTAATTCAGTTTTGTATGTGCATACCAGACAGAGCTGTTAAGGTTGTTCATGAATCAAGTCCAAGCCCAGTTCTCTCAAAAGAGAACAGTAAGCCAGCGTGATGTTTATTTACCACTGACGATGGGAAGATGCTAGTGGTGGTGTGGCTGTACAGACCACAAGGTGGTGGCATTGCCCAGGTAAACGGGACATGCAGTAATGTGATTTTAATTTTTTGTTTCTTTGAGCTGCAGGTTTATCTTTTGAGCTAGCTTTCTTTTGGGAAAGGGAATCACATGTTTAGTATTTTAGTGTCTTACATTATTAGGCTTGTAAAATACACTTCTTGATGGGAGGGACTTTTATTTTCTCTTTTAGAACACTTCTCCTGCTTCCTCCATCCCTAGTCATTAAGCAATTTGGATGACATTTACCTGTCCTACAAAAGGACTGAACGCAGATGTGCTCTGGAAAACAGCTCTGGGAACTGGGAGAGCAGGGTGAGTTCCTGGCTTTCTGCATGATTTTGGGCAAGTGGTTTAGCTTTTGTGGACCTCTCTTTCTGATAGTTAAATTGGGAATATACCATTCCCCATTCTGTTCTCCTCTCCAGACATGGCATGTGCATATAGTGCCTAACTCACTAACATCCTGTCTGTTCTTGAGTATTTGAAATACTCCTGTAATCCTTGCAAAATTAAGAGGTACAGCACCAAAACATTGTTTATTTAATTAATAAACTTGTACAATGAGTTAAGTGACAAGGGCTCAGTGCAGATGCACACCAGTGGGCAGCCTGTATTGAGATGGTGCTGGGCCCCGTTCCTTGACCTGTGGACTTGAACCATGGATGAGCCCCCATACTCCCACCTTAATAGTACAGAGTGTTTCAGAAAAATGGACGTGATTTGAAATCGCTGTATCTCTGCGACCACAAACCACCCGTGAATGAAACTCTCACCACTTGAAAAGGCAGGGTTAGGGTTACTTGATTTATTGTTTGTAAATTTTTGTTTGATTGTAACATGTTGCCATTGTGAAATATACTGCTTTGAAACTGGGTCCATCTTTTTTAAACCCGCTATATTTTAAAGATCTGGCTTTTGTCTTTCTACTGTCAAGGCTTTAGCTCTGGGACTGGGTTCTCCTGCTCTCTGGGCAGGTCGACAGCTGCCATGTTCACCTCGCTTCCTCCCACCTTGTTGAAAGTGCTGCTCATGGGATCAGTTTAGGGCACTGATTCAACTACATTGCTGCCTTCTTCTGTTCCTTCATCCATTTCCATCCTCCGTCCTTTTCCAAGATCTTTCTCTGGCCTCTTTAAGGGCCTTTCTCCAGTGCTATCAGAGCTGCTGCCTTATCAGCCTGATTACCATCACTTTTACCCTGACTGTGGTGTAGCCTTAGCTCAACTCTCCCCTTTCCTGCACACGCCCTTCCTTGTAGATCATCTGTCAGTGTCTGAGGAGAAAGTTCCCTGCCAAACTCTTCAGACTTGGGAAACTTTAAAACAAGATGGGTAATATTTTCCCTCTCATAGGAATTCTCTCTATCAGAAGATGAGCTTCATAAAGGCGGGGCCGGGGGGGAAATGCAGGTCAGAATTCATCTGCTTTCTTTTGAAGAGCTTTAAACGGCGTTATATGGATTAAATCACAGCATTGTAGTTTTAAATCTGTTATGTTTGGCATCTGTCAGTGGAATGGTCAGTAAGGGCTTCTGCTTATCTATAATACTAACTGCTGCTTTTACATTGAACCTCCAGGCCTATGCCTTTTTATTTCCTCTAGCCCCTATTTCTTGACTTGCATGCAGATTCTGAACTCTTGGATACATCAGCTTTCTTTCTGGACCTGACTTGACAGCACAAGAGAAATCCGGTCTTATGCTTGAGGTTCTGTCAGGACAAAGTACAAGGCTGGAGTCCAAGTCCAGCTTCACTAGTGCTGAAACTGATGGCAAACCTTTCCCAGCTGGTCCAGTCCCCTAATTCTCTGTCTGTTGTACTTTTGAACAACAAATGTACCTAAGATGCTGGGGGATGGCAAATCAGTGCATGTGTTAAAACATGTCAGATGATCAAATGTTTAGTTCCTATCTTAAAATAAGGCCAGGTGTAAACCAGCAGTTCTGTTAACTATTAAGGCTTTTAAACTGTGTTCCCCATTTTACAAAAAGTATGAAGTGGGAACTTTGCAACTGTTGAGTAGAATTCTAATATTTTATCAATATATAAAGTTTTACCTCTAGCTGCAAGCTAAACACATATAATTTATATGTTAATGTCTTAGAAGTGTACATATGTTCATGCATACTGTATACATGTTAGAGTGTGTAAGTGCAGTGATACAGGTTTTTAGATAATACTGTAAATACCAAGTGGACGTCTTTGGCTCATTTAACCAATACTTGGTGGAAAGGCAAAGGTTGTCTTGTTTCCCAGCATGTTCCTTAAAACAGATGTTTGCGTCTTGGCTGTTGATGGCTTACCTCTTAAATGCTATTATTTTGCAGGGTATGTGGCAAATGTGCCAATAATTGAGCTGACTCTAAGAAAAACCTGTGGGGGTATTGGATAAGAGCATGTTATGCTTGGGTATTCATTTAAATGGGTTTTGTCAACTTGCATATGAATAATGGAAAAACAAGCCATTTGGCTGTTGCTGAGTTGTACTTTCGTGCAATCTATCTTGCAGCAGTTAACAAAAATAGGAGGAAAAAATGTCAAAAATTACTCTTCCAAGTGGGACTCATCACTGAAGAAAGTTTGGTTCTTGCTGTTATGATTTGGAGATGTGAAATGTGAAGTGTTTATTAAGATGAGCTATTAGTTTATATGAAGTATTTTGCCTAATTGGTGGTGTCATATGCTGATTGTCCTGCCTGATTAAAAAAACAGAATAGCGGTGCTTTGTTTTGTTTTTTTTTTTAAATGTAAGTCCTTAACGCTTGACTAAATCTGCTTAGGTTGTATGCAGTGCAAAACTAATAATGCCCAAAAATTCCTGTTTGTTTCTTATTTCATTTTGTAGTCTTATTTCTTGCCACACTCAAGTTCTCTTTGGAGCTCCTTTACAAATTACTGTGAGCAGCTTAGCACAGGGGAGCCCTGGACTCTTGGTTTGGGCCTTCATATGTTGTTTGAACAAGGGATGATAATTAGAGATTTTTTTATTGCGTGGCTTTGCAACCTATGTTCTTGTTTAGAACCTTGGCAGCTGAACTTGAGAATAAGAATTTCCTTATCCATTAGCAATATATATTTAACAGGAGCAGGTGTGCATGAAATGGGAATTTATCCTTTTTGGTTTTCGCGTGATTTTTTTAAAGATCAAAATATAATAGGTTTTGTATCTATTTTTTTTACTGGAAACCAGTAAGGCTGTGTGATTACTTAATGGACACCAGCACTAGCCTTAAGTAGGAAGCGCTGGCTGAGAGCCAAAGCAAAGTTTGAAGCTGTCTGATACCTGCGAAGGCCTTTTCTTGCCTGTGGGCTCTGTCACCGTTAACATCATTCATATTCTACATGGGGAAAAAGAAGATGCCATAAACCATCTTGTACAGTGGCTTTCCCCTCTGGAGGTTGTACATGCTGGGCTGCTTTGGTTTGGGCTTCCCCATAGTGTGTGTTCCAGCTCCCCGGCGTCCTGCCCAGCGCTCTTAGCATGGAAAGGCCAGCACAGCAAACCCTGCGTGTATGGGTGACCACACACGGCTCTGGGCAAAGCTATTAAAGATTTGGTACTTCAAATGTGAGATACCGGTGCAAGCGAATGGAAAGCCTTAAAGATGTACGGCATCTACTCGCTGCGAGTAAATTACGTAGCCAATCCACGGCAATGCTGACTTACGACTTTTCTGATATTCACTTGCATCAAGACGGTGCCTGAACAGACTTGCTAGAAGGTCATGGCTGTGGAAATATTTTCAAATGAAAGATGGAGCGTGTTCTTACTAGAGCTGATCTTGCAGTGGATTATGAATGGAAGAAAGGAAATTATATGCCATATGCTTCGACATATTCCAGTCTTCAGATGTTCTGAACACATGCTCTCGAAAACAACAGAGGGTGTTTTCCTTCCCTAAAGCCAAAAAATGCATGTGGACCACAAAGCTGCGTCTGAAACCCTCTGAACCTGCTCGTGTGTTCTGTTGTCATTGATGTCCTGTGGACCCAGGTTCAGCCAAGGCTTGGGTTTTGTCTTTAGCAAGTAGCTAAAGGAGAGGGTGCATGTGGAGAACTGGTTTTCTTCCATTCCAGAATCAGAGCTGATGTGACAATTCCTCCATCTGCAGGAGAAATGCTGAGTAAAGAGAAACACAGGTTCCAGCTTTGCTTCTAGTTTCTGCTTATGGAAAATGTACTTCAGGAGCCACATCTAAGACTGTTATATACAGATTTACTGTGTTACCTACTAAATGCACATATTTAAGCTTTATCTGAGGCGCAAAGCTTGCCAACTGTTTGTGGGTTTTTGTGGTTTTGTTCGTTTTTCTCTCTGTTGTAGTAGCTTAGCTGGGTTGGGGTGCCACCTAGCACAGCTTTTTTCTTAAATGAAGTAATAATGCTCTCTCTCAAAGTACTTCACTAGTATCAGGTTATAAACATATAAATATATTACTTTTCTGTAACTAACTGACACAGCTGGTGGAAATGTGATGCCACACAATGAGACTGATCAAATCCTTTTAAGTAGCAGAACCATTTAGGTGTGTGTAAATGTCAAAGCATTGATGTTTAGCCTGCCTATGAATACTTAAAATCAGTGATGAAAGAAAGAGTTCAAATGGTAAGCTGTAATTAAATAGCACAGAAGGCATAAAACTCTGGGTAGATTTCTCACCTCCCGGAAGATAATATTTAGGCTAAACTAGATACTAATGACTTAAACTCTCAAAACCAAAAGCTCAGAATTTTCCTAGGTATGGGACCCTAACCTTGGAAAGCTTTGTTGAGAGCAGTTGATACTGCATGCCATCAATTTCACTGCTTATAACACAGGTGCGTTTGCAGGATATGAATCTGGTTGTGAATTCTGGCAGCTTCTGAAGTGCCATGTACCGAGGTAGAAGTCCAGTTAGTTTTATGAAGTGAGGTGTGTTAATAGTTCCGTTCCACCAAATTAAAAAAACCCCTTCTTCGGGTTATTTGCCGTACTTCAGAGAAGCAGCAGAACTGTCTCTCCAAGGCTGTAAAGCTCTAATTATGATATACTGAGTTTTTAACTACCTCTTTCTTGCCTTATGGAAAGAATGTAGGAATAGTCAGATTAGATTAGGCTTCTTGTGTGTTATATCTTAGCTTCCAGTACCAGATGCTTTAAGAGAAGGCATAGGAGACTGCAGAAGGCAGGTGTTTTGATTATTGGCCATCCCCAAGAGATAGTGTCCTAATCCTAAAAATTTGTATTACGGTTGCACCAATAAACTCGAGCCAGGGCCTCAGAATCTTGATAAGTGAATTTCTCTGTTTTATAGAATGGTTGAAGCTGGTTCCGCCTTGATCGCAGTTGCAGTCCTTAATAATATAACCTGGTTTTATTTTTAAATCACAGGGCTCAATCCCACTGTCAGGATTGGTTTGTGCTAATTGATGTAACTCTAGGTTGAAAATAGCCTGCATCAGCAACACATCCATGTCCTTGAGTGGCATAAAGCAGGCTGCCTCCGTAGCCTGAGCCCATACCAACCGAGGTTCTCAGTGCACGTGTGTTACGTGGGTACTCTTGTAGTTGTGACGGACTCCTGTGTGTTGGAAAAGTGGTCCAGTAAGGGAAAGATGGTCTTGTAGCTGAAGAACATGTTGGATGCTTGTTCTTGTGGGCTGGGACCTTTTGGTGCCTCAGCTTCTCAGCCTGTCAAACAATAATGCGTGGATTAGGTGACTTTGCACGTATCTTGAAAGCTTTATGGATGCTGATATTTTAGCTATGAAAACATCTTAAAATAAGAAAATCAAGTGGTAGAATCAAGCTTCTAATGACATCCCCCCAACCATAAAATTGTTCTGATCCAAACCCTGTTGAAGTCAAAATGTTTCCAACAATGTACTAGGCTTTGAACCAAACCCTGTAACTTCCTGTATCTTTGTGTGTGGTGAAGTGTCTGGATTTATCCTGACAGCAAAAAGTTAGTGGAAAGCCTGAGGTGGGTCTGCCTACTTATCTGAGTTCTGTGAGGATGAAAATCAGTGTACTTTCTTGAAAACAAATATTTCTTTGAGAAGACTCTGGTGCTGTATATATGCATATACATGTATGTATATACCTGGAAAACGACAGAAGTTTGGAAGCTGAAGCTTTTCTAGGTAGCTAGCCCTAGCTGGAGGCTGTTTCTTCAGCCAGTCAAAACAGTGCGACAAGATATGCGGTAGATACCCTCTTTTCTGGTAATTGGAGGCAAAACTGGCAAATTTGCAATTAAACAGAATTTGCAAATTCCCGCTCCAGTACTAGTTTGCATCAAAGTAATTTTGTATTACTGGGACTTGAGTGTCCTAATTTAAATGTTGGGCTGTGCTCCATGAAAGAGCTAAAGAAACTTGCACGTGTTCACAATGCTTATCTTTTTAAGCCCTTTAAAAATCAAATTCTTATCTAGCAAGATGCTTAAGGTTTGCTGACTTTTAGGCAGGCAAAGTGCCCCTGTGGCATCACTTCCAAGTGACCATTCATATAATTAAAGTTAGACACCTGTTTTAGACAGAGCTGTGTTGAGTTGAGTCAAGGAATAAAAATTAGGCCCTCACGGTACAGATGTCTAAGCATGAGGTTAAGCATGTGTGTATTGTCAAGTAATTCTTGTAAGACCACTCGAGTGACTAATATAGGTTAAGTGACAGTGTAAGAATGTTTGTAATACTGGGGACCACTTTTTATTTGGTTTGTATATTAATGAATGAATTTATTTCTGCTCTCCGGTATGTGTGGATTTATCCACTCACTTGTGAAGACTGCTTGACAGCTTGAGTTGGGTCATAAGTGTGTACCTGGAACTAGAAAGGCTACAATAACCTAAACTTCTCTTCTTCCTGCTGAATATTTTAGATAGTTTATATACAAAGACATACTGTAAAACTGACCTTGATTGCTTTCCATAAACTGCAAAATGAGAGAGAGGATCCCAGCACAAATATACACCCACTTAAAGTATTTTTCCTGAATGTGCTTGTTGCTTCAAACCTCCATGTGGTTAGAAAAACAAACTTCAGCACTAAGGCTTCTCAACTCTGCATTATAAAATAAAATGGAACATACACTCCCGATAGTAAAATATTATTTGCTAACGTGTTCCAAAAAGCATGCTAGGCAAAAGGCAGTAAAAGTATCTTTAAAAAAAAAGTTGGATATAAAACCGAGCAGATGTGTTTTTCTGTTCTAGTGAAAAAAGCACCTACTTACTGGAATGAATAGGAGACTCAAAAGAGGATCTGATGGATACAATATTTTCTCTCTTTTGGGAAAGATGAGGTGGAGAAGAAGTTATTAAATGTTTACTTATGCATTTGTAAGTTTGAAAGCATTCCTTTGTTCACTGCTTATAAATGTGATCAGTAGAATATCTGGAACTTGCACGTTTTGTAAGCGCTGATCAGTGTGCAGAGTTTCCTCCAGTAAATAGTGCCTTTATGGTGCAGGAGGGAAGGGGGAGAGAAAGAGGGAGAGACGGGGTTTAGCTCTTGGTTTTGCAGCTCTAGAGCCGTGTTTCTGGTTATTTGCAAATGGCATAGGACAGGATCAGTTATTTTATACTTGGGGGCTGAACTTTTTCCAGAAATCCAATGGGGGGAGTTCTCTTCTGAGAGAACCTGTATGTTAATTATATAAAACCGGGCTTATAATAAATATAACCCAAAGCACTTCATTGCTCAAATCCTTGTTTTGCATTTTCTATGCACAGTTGAGCTCAGTTTGCTTTCATGATTTAGTTGCGTGCACCTGAACTGCTTGAAACCTCTCTTATTAAAAACGTTTTAAGAAACTTTTTCCCCCGCTTAAGCTCAGTACTTTCTTATTTCAGTTAAACTGAGGGTTTAGTAAATGAAGAGTAGTCCTGCATCAGCTGGAGCAGTTTGTACGTAGTGCTCTGACCACCCCACACCCCTGTCCTTCCACGAGTTCAGAACTCAGCCTGTTCCTGCTTCTTGTCGCCACGTTTCTGTTGCAGGGTATCCCGTGCAAGTAAATATTTTGTTTATGCTTATGTTAGACTCTTGAAAGTTATTTTCGGGGACTTCTTTGTTTGTCAAATACCGTTATGTTGCCAAAAAATGTGATTGATGTGTGCTTGAACATGAATCACGTTTAGAATGTCTTAAAACTTTAAGCTGTTAACAGCTTAAAGTAACGTTTATAACAGGCACTTTTATTTTTCTGGTACAGGTGTACCGGAAAAATGAAACTACCAGTGAGATTATTGGATAAAGCGGGAAAGATTAGTTATCCTTCTCCGTTCTGACATGGATAATTTTAACCTGTGATTCGTTCCCTTGAGGCACCTGAAGGATGGTGAATTCTCACAAATGAATAGGAACAAGAATGAAGTGCTTCCTTCCAAGTGTCGTCTTTAGACCTAGTTTAACTTTCTCATTGACATTTTCTCCTCAAACGTGACAGGAAACAATAGTAGTTTTAAGGTAATGCTTTTAAAGGACTTGAGTATTAGCTTCAATGCGTGTGTTTCTTCCTGCTGGCAGTCGCTGTGTCGAGTCGTGAAAGTTGATTGTGGTTTTTTGTTAAAAACCCGCTAACAAAGACGAGCATCTCGCTTTACCACGTCAGACCTGCCTCACCTGTCATTTTGACCCCGGCATGTGGAAACGAGTGTGGCAGTCTTGAGGGGAGCAGCCCTTCCTCCAGAAGGAAATCATCAGCGCTCGTCGNGGCGGGCGCGGGGGGTGCGCGGCCCGACACCCGCTCCGCGCCCCGCTCCGCGCTCCCCGCTGCCGCTTTACAGTCCTTTTCGCTCTGAGAAACCCTTTCCCCAAACCTTCGGCGTGCTCTTATTTATGCCTCTGAATTGTATTTAGAACTGGGTGTGAGTACGAGATGAAGATAACGCTGCTGGAGCTTCCTGCTCTTTACCGCGGTGTCCTCGCAGGGTTTTTTTCCCAAGCCAACGCGCCATCCTTCCCGGAGTTATATGGTGCCGTTTACCTGCCGGTGGAACCGACTGAGCTGAACCGCAGAAACCTCTAAAGTGCAAATCCAAATGAAGCGGCGGTTGCACTCGTATAATGCCGCTTTTACTCCGTGATTTTGTATCAGAAGCGTCTGAGAGACAGGCTTTTCCCAAACTATTTAAACGAAGTCCCTGAAATAGGGAATCAGGAGATTATAACTGCAGAAGTATTTAAGAACTCCTGTCATTTTAAGATACGCTGCAGAGGAGAGAAACTTAGGTGGGGGGAGAAAATTCTCCCCCTGAAAGCGCTTCCTCTCGCCGGAGTCGAAGCGGCGCCCGGGCGCGGGGCTGAGCCTGGTGCAGCGCTCCCCCCCCGGCCAGCAGCGCTTCCCCCCGCTGGCCGGCAGCCCCCGCTGGGGCAGCAGGAGAAGGCTCCGTTCATTTGTCCCTGAAGTGCAAAATTGTGGTGGCAGCTGTTTGGGGCGAAGAAAGTGCATCTCNAGTGCTTCCTTCCAAGTGTCGTCTTTAGACCTAGTTTAACTTTCTCATTGACATTTTCTCCTCAAACGTGACAGGAAACAATAGTAGTTTTAAGGTAATGCTTTTAAAGGACTTGAGTATTAGCTTCAATGCGTGTGTTTCTTCCTGCTGGCAGTCGCTGTGTCGAGTCGTGAAAGTTGATTGTGGTTTTTTGTTAAAAACCCGCTAACAAAGACGAGCATCTCGCTTTACCACGTCAGACCTGCCTCACCTGTCATTTTGACCCCGGCATGTGGAAACGAGTGTGGCAGTCTTGAGGGGAGCAGCCCTTCCTCCAGAAGGAAATCATCAGGGCTCGTCGAAACAGTTGCCTTTTTTTTTTTTCTTAGTACGAGGGAGAAAATCGCTTCAAGCGATTTCTGAGACTAAAAGCGCCCGTGAAAGTTGCGGGGGCGCGGGGCTGCGCGCAGAGCGGCGCTGGTGCGGGAGCCCCGGCCCGGCGGGCGCGGGGGGTGCGCGGCCCGACACCCGCTCCGCGCCCCGCTCCGCGCTCCCCGCTGCTGCTTTACAGTCCTTTTCGCTCTGAGAAACCCTTTCCCCAAACCTTCGGCGTGCTCTTATTTACGCCTCTGAATTGTATTTAGAACTGGGTGTGAGTACGAGATGAAGATAACGCTGCTGGAGCTTCCTGCTCTTTACCGCGGTGTCCTCGCAGGGTTTTTTTCCCAAGCCAACGCGCCATCCTTCCCGGAGTTATATGGTGCCGTTTACCTGCCGGTGGAACCGACTGAGCTGAACCGCAGAAACCTCTAAAGTGCAAATCCAAATGAAGCGGCGGTTGCACTCGTATAATGCCGCTTTTACTCCGTGATTTTGTATCAGAAGCGTCTGAGAGACAGGCTTTTCCCAAACTATTTAAACGAAGTCCCTGAAATAGGGAATCAGGAGATTATAACTGCAGAAGTATTTAAGAACTCCTGTCATTTTAAGATACGCTGCAGAGGAGAGAAACTTAGGTGGGGGGAGAAAATTCTCCCCCTGAAAGCGCTTCCTCTCGCCGGAGTCGAAGCGGCGCCCGGGCGCGGGGCTGAGCCTGGTGCAGCGCTCCCCCCCCGGCCAGCAGCGCTTCCCCCCCGCTGGCCGGCAGCCCCCGCTGGGGCAGCAGGAGAAGGCTCCGTTCATTTGTCCCTGAAGTGCAAAATTGTGGTGGCAGCTGTTTGGGGCGAAGAAAGTGCATCTCCTCTGACCTGCGCCGCTGCCCTCTGACCCGCTATGAATCCCTAAAAGCGGAGCTCCCCGGGGGCCCCGGCACACGAGTGCCCATTGTTCCCGGGGCTGGCACGGTCCGTGCCCGGCGGTTCTTAAGCGACTGGGTTGGAACTGAATAAGCGTTTGGGTTGGATCCCTTGAACGCGTTACAGGGACAGACTCGGCTTTATCAGTAGGAGCGAGGGACAGCAGTTGTTAGGAAACATTTTCTCCTTACGAGTACGTCGGCCAAGGTTAGACCGAGTGGGAATTCCGCCCCCTCCCCTTCCGTCCCTGCCCCAGGTTTAAGAATAAATGCAGGAACGGTCAGAGTGGCATTGCCAAAAATGATCTTAGTACAAAGAGGGGGTTTTTATTTGAGGAAATGTACCCACATCTATTGCAAAATGGTTAAAAAAAAATCGCCATAATATGCCTTACCATCGCGTGTATGTTTACATCGTAGGTTTTTTTTTTTTCTCACTTTTTTTTTTTTGTATTTGAATGTCGTACCACTGTTTGGATTGGGTTTCTTCAGATACAGAAATTGCATCTCAAAGATGCTAAGATCATGGCTTGAAAGGTTGGCTTCTGCTCTCTAACACCGTCTAACTGCTGGTGCTTTGCTGTAAATCCAGCCTCGCCTTTTGCTAACCTGACAAAATCAATTACTGCATATTTATCAATTTGGGGAGGTGGGTGAGCGCGATAAATTTCCTTGAACAAAGATTGTGTGAGATGTATTAGTTCATTTAATACTACGTCTGTCACTTTTGTAGACAAAATAATTCGGAGTCCGGGCTTTCCCCTCTGTCGTGCTTGAATTAAGTATACATTTTCATGCAAGTTTTATGGGAAGATTTTAATTTGTAATTTTTTTGAGGGAACTGTAGGAAACTCCCTGACAATAATCTAGCATTTAATAGAAAGGTGCCTTTTTCAAATGCGGCTGAACGTGGGTGGAAGGAATTAGTTTTTTTTTCTGAAATGGAAATTGTATTTCTATCCCGTAAAAAAAAAAAAAGGCAGGTTAAAGAGAGGAGCTGCACATAATGAGTCAAGGAAATCCTTGCGCTGTCCCTTTAACTACCGAACATCTGATTCCCTCATCTGGCAGATGGTCTCTGAGCACAGATTTGCATTCATTGTCTTGAAATCTGTTTTCGCGTTGGTGTTATATAGATTTCAGAGGCAGATCTATACACAGATCAGAATACAAAAGGGCCAGGAGGAAAATATCACCAAGGCAGAGTGGTTTAAAAAAAAAATTAAATGAGGACGCAGGTATCGTCCCGCTTCACAGCAGGCTGGGCTGAACTCCAGTTTCCTTCAATGGGAAATTTTGCCTAGATATAGGATGTTATAAAAAGTTTAAGGCTGGACCTGACAGCTTGTGTAGAGTAAGAACTTCAGGGTCTTCTGAGTGCGTTGAGTTTCAGTCGCTATTGCTCATGCAGGCAGTCTCAGCATCCAAACCCCCCGCAGGCTTTGCGACTGGGACCCGTTTCGTGCCCTCCAAACACTTAAAAACCTTTTAAAAAATACCGCGCCCCGAAGCAAACCCGCCAACTACCTGTGTGGTTGCTTTATTATTTCTGTATGGAACAGATTTCTAGAGATCGCTGCATTGAGCGCAGGTCAGTTATGTAGCAGGACCGTTTGGTGTGGGGCTGACGACGTGGGCCGGGCCCGGTCCGGTCCGGTCCGGTCCGGTCCGGTCCGGTCCCGTCCCTCTCCCGCCCGCAGGCTCCGGGCTCCGGCCTCGCCGCCCCCGCCCCGGGGCTGAGCGCTCGGAGCCGGCAGGCGGCAGGATCGCACGCAGCCCTCCAATCGGAGCGGGTTATGCAAATGAGAAGCCCTTATTTGGGAGCAGGCTCCGCCCCCTTCCCGCTCTGTGCGCTCCCCTCGCTGTAACCCATTCATGGTGGCCACTTTGGGAAGGATCGGCGCTTCCCAGCCGTAGTGTGTAATCAGACTCTCTTTAGCTCCATTTCTTCCTTTCTTTTACAATTTATCCCGCTTCTTCTTCCTTTCCCCCCCCCCACCTCTTCTCCTCTGGATTAGACAGCGATCAATCCTCCCTGTGTCTGAGAAACAGGTGATCCTTGTTAACTGCTATCAGTTTCTGGATGCAGTTTCCTGCGTTTGAAGGATAATGACACCAGGCAAGACTGAATCAGCATAACTTTTACTTTGCAAGAGGAAAAACTTTTTTTTCCCTATTTGAAGGCATTTAAAACACGTAACATTTAAAGACAGAAGAAGTTGGTTTTAAAGCTGAACTTCTCCACTTTCTGGGATTTGTGTGTGTCAACTTCAAAGGCTGCGTCTTTTTTTTTTTTTTTTTCTCCTTCTCCCTTATCACCCAAAAGGAAACTGTTGCTAGTTGGAATAGACTTTTTAAATGTTTGGGATTCAAGATACTTTAGGAAGAGGACCAATTCTGAAAGATAAATCTCTAGGTTCTGAAATGGATTCCGTCAGGTCCTGGGTCAGAAACGTTGGGGTTGTGGATGCAAACGTAGCAGCACAAAGGTAACTGTGACTGTTTTCTTCCCCACTTCCCCCCTCCCTTTTTTTTTTAACCCAAGCCTTTTCTTTACTCTCTGTTGTTTGCATTTGATATTAAATTTATTTTCTCCCTTTCTGTCCCACATCCTTCCTCCCGATCTCCTCTAGTCAGTGAAAATTCAGGGTAGTACAGCTAGAGCTAGGGAGAAACACCCCGAAAACGGAGAGCATCAGGAGCCCGAAAATCCAGTGCAGGGATCAGATGACACAGAGCTCGGATCATTCTTTCTTTTTCAGCACAAGCGAGATGTGTGTGGGGGTGGATTGGTTGTACCTAGCGATGCACAGAACTCCTTCCCGCTTTCTGGGGCAGACAGCTGAATAGGAGCGGACCAAGTTAGGATTAATTTAAATGTAGATCTTCTCCCTCGCTCCGCCCCGGCCCATCTTGTTTTACTTAATTCCAGTGTCTTTGCAGCTACGGTAAGCACTGGCGAAACCTCAGCTCGTGGATTGCAGGCTGTTAGAGGCAAGAAGCGAGCAAAGCAGGCTCCGAGTGACAAGGGGAGTTGGCAGGCACAGGAGCCGCGCCGGCAGCCCGGCGGTGCCGCGGCCCCAGCGCGGAGCCCGCTGCCCTGCGCGCTCCCTGCCCGGAGCCCGCTGCCCTGCGCGCTCCCTGAGTGGAGCCGCGCTCCCTACCCCGCTCCCTGCCCGGAGCCCCGCTCCCCTGCCCCGCTCCCCGCACGGAGTCCGCTCTTCTGCCCTGCTCTCCTGCCCGCTCCCTGCCCGGAGCCCCGCTCCTTGCCTGCTCCCTGCGCGGAGCCCGCTCTCCTGCCCGCTCCGTGCCCGGAGCCCCGCTCCCTGCGCGGAGCCCGCTCCCCTGCCCCTCTCCCTGCCCGAAGCTCCGCTGCCCCGCCGGCTCCCTGCTCGCTTCATCCCACCTGCACCCCAAGGCTGGTCCAGCACCTGCGGGTGCCAGGGATCGCTGCTGCCCTGCGATGCCAGTAAACACACGGAACTGGAGGGCTCTTTGGTTTTTACTTGTTCGGGCGGCTTAGCTTTCCCCCCGCTTTTTAAATTTTCTCTTCCCGGCCATTCGGCACAGGACCGGTATTCTAGTCTCTTCCCGTTAGGGGTAAGATGATGAAAAACCTTTTTAGGTATTTTTTTTTTCTCCTCACTCTCTGGATACTTAAAAAAAAAAAATTAAAGTAGTAGCATCGGGGAAGGGAAAGGCTAAATTGGTTCCGGGAATAAGTTTGCTTTTATTTAACATAGAGACAAGGCAAAGGGCATATAACAGCAGCTGGAACTTCAAATGAAACAAGGACATTATAGAAATAGTCCATCCATGCCCCCACCCACGGCTTGATCCGTGAGAAAGGTTTTCCAAACACTATGGGAGGAGTTATTGGAGTTTTATGAATGTCGATAGACGGTTTAATAAGTACGATGAAGGGGGGAGAGGTTTATTCCCGGGGAAACCGAAAGTAAAAGGAAGCGGCTCCCAAGCAGCCTCTAATTTGCGGGCGCGGTGGAGACGCGGTCGCGCTGTGTTAGGTGGTGGCATTGCCGGGTTTTTTTTCGGAGTTCCGTAACAAACCAAGAAATCCGAGTTTTTCCATGTAGAATGAGAGGAAGCCCCAAACTAGGTGCAGTTGTGGCGGACGTGGCGAGTCCCCACTGTACCTATCTGGCAATGGAAAACACGGGGAAACATCTGTAGTTCTCCAAAAGAGTCAAATACTTTGGCTAATGCGGTGGAGCTGTTTTGGGGACTGACAACCGAAGCTGATCTGACTCCTAACTTGTCTGGCAGATAGATTTAATCTGTCTGTTAAGTAATATGGAGGTGCTTGCATGCACCTATTTTCAAATTTGCCTTACGGAGAGGGAGCTACAACTAGTTTCACTAAGAAATGTAGCAGTTAGGGATACTCTGGATATGCAAAAGTGTTTGAATCTTTCCAAGCCCGGCAATGTGTGGGAAACACCACTGCATTTTCTGCAGTCAGGGACAAGATTTGGGCAAGGGCTAATTAACTGGGCTTTAAATTCTTTCAATTTAAATGAGAAATTGAAGACCCAGGCATTGGTTCAAATAGATCAGCGAGTAAAGACTACATTGACAAAATTCACTGCCGAGGAAAGCGGATACTCTGCTTGAAACTAGTTGTCTTTTGCCTGAAATGTAGCTGCCCTCAAGCTGACAGTCCACTTGTAGGAAATGTGAAGGTCACTTGTCTTCTACAGGAAAAGAGAATGATGCTGGGATGTACAGATAGCCCTTCCAGACTCTCTGATATGTTACATCTACTTCCCAACCTGTGTGTTGCATTCCAGCCATGAGTGTGACAGGCAAGAAGGGAAATAGGTAGAGGAGGAAGCAAACCACTTACTGTCTTTAGCAATAACCAATCTCTTAACATTTGGGCTTTGTAAATTACTCTTATCCTCAGAACATAACCATAAAGATACCAAAATGAGCGTTACAATGACAGCTTCAAACTTGGGCATCGCTTCATCCCCCTGCCCGGCTCCGCGTTCGGCCGCAGCCGCCCGGGCCCTCCCCGCCATCCCGCTGGGGAAGGAGCCGCCGGGGCTGGGGTGACAAGTGACACTTCCTAACCTCGTGTGACACTCGCATAAGGTGGACGATTCCCAGCTTTTCTCTGAATTTGTTCTGCCTTTTCTGTTGTTGTTCTGCTGTTACTACTGCACAACCTGGTAATGTCTTTGTCTCTTCCCCCCACACCCCATCCCGTGTTTTTCCTCCACAGCGGAGTAGCTTTGTCCAGAGCCCACTTTGAAAAGCAGCCACCCTCCAACTTGAGGAAATCCAATTTCTTTCACTTTGTTCTGGCTCTCTACGACAGACAGGGGCAGCCCGTGGAAATAGAGAGGACAGCTTTTGTGGACTTTGTAGAAAATGATAAAGTAAGGCTTGTTATCTTTCTTCTTCCTCTTTTCCTCTCCAAATTTGACCTTTTCTTCTCCCCCAGTTGAGCCGCTAACTTGCAATACCTGTTGTCCCTAACAAAATACAGGCAGCTCTTGGTCGAGTGTTCAGGTGCTTTGGTCAAGCTGTTTCCCTCTGTGTGCTGCTGTAGTTCAAAAGGCTTGCAAGCCTCTGCTGGAGCAGGAATAAAATGAGAATTTCATGCATCTGCTAAAAAGAGAATTTAAAAAATTCATGAGGGACAACTGCATGCTTTTTTTTTTCTTTTTTTTTTTTGATTTCTACCAGATCTGCCAAGTTTTATTAGTACCCTAATAGAAGTGGAATCTGTCCTCTAATATGTCGTATTATCTGTTGAGCTTGATTATTTGTATTTCTTAAGACTCCAAAGTAAATGACAGTACTTGAGAAGCATTTGGTTTGGGATTTTTTAAATCCATGTGTTGACCATTTGACATTGTTTTTACAAGTATTTTCTTAGTAATGGACAAGATTTTTTTAATTATGAAGGATGCTTGTATAAAATTATCTTATAGGAAATTACAGTGTAAAAAAAACCATGCAAGGAACATCCCTGTAGCACAACCTTCAGGAAATAAATAACAATGACTCAAAATGACACTGTTACAAAGCAAGGAACGCATTAAAAACAAAACCCACCGAGCTTTCCTGGTATCAATCTGCTTTATATTAACTGACTTAAACCGCACAAATTTCTCTCGGTGTATTGCCTTGAAAAAGTTGAGAGCATAATAGCAAAGAAGAGAGGAAAAGAAGTTCTTGAACTCCTACAGGAAAAGATGTCAGCTGTATTTTGTAGTCTGTCCTGGGTCATTTGGAAGGTTAATATATCCCAATCAGTGGATTCACCTCTCAGAATTTTAATGAACTTTGTTGTCACTTCAATCATGATTATCAGGTGTTGCATTTTAAATGTGCCAAGTGTAAGTTCTGGAAGAAATTTTTTAAAAATTCTCTCTTTCAGGAGCAAGGCAATGAAAAGACGAACAACGGCACACATTACAAACTCCAGCTTCTTTACAGCAATGGTGAGTACCATTCCCAGTCACCTACTGTAGGCCGTAAAACAAGGCGAGGTTTGTAGGTGCTGCCACCCTGATTTCCAAAATACCCTGCAATTCTTTGTATGATGCCCCTTCAGTGCAGGGCTGGGCTCTGAGCTTCACCTGCTGTGGATGAGCTTGGGAAGCCAAACTAAATGGCCTTTCTGAGGGTGCTTAATAAGGCACCAGCTGAAATCAATTATTTTGGTGTGGTGTTTAGGGAAAGATGCGTGTTACCAGCATTATTTCTAACTCTGGTCTCTCGCTCTAGGTGTCAGGACTGAACAGGATCTCTATGTTCGGCTCATCGATTCAGTCACCAAGCAGGTGAGCATAGCTAATAAATAAATAGCTGCTGTGTCCCACCTCATCCTTCCTTTTTTCTTAACATACCCTGTGGAGTTTTTATTCTCTTGTTCGTTTGTATTGCAGACCTTATTTTTGAGGGCAATTGAAAAGTAAGGCTCTTAAGTCTATTTTTTTTTTAATCTCTACAAATTATAGGTTTTTATCTACTTTTTATCAATAGTTATGTATAAGCTGCTTTCCCTGCTCACAAAGACCTTGGGGCAGGTATTTATTTGCAAGCAATGGTGAGGTAAAAAGCCTTGACCTCAAATCTGAATGTTATGGCAAATAAGTAACTCTTATATGCTACTGGCTTACCTCTTTTCTTTATTTTTGTAGCCCATCACTTACGAAGGACAGAACAAGAATCCAGAAATGTGCAGGGTTTTGCTTACCCACGAAGTCATGTGCAGGTAGGGTGGCTTTATGAATGCGTTTGTTAAGTTGGTTTCTGTAGATGACAAAGTGGCCTTTTCGATGAAGCTGTAGGTAGGAAGAGTTTGATTTGTTTGGTTTTTGTTGGTGTTGAGTCAGAGAGGTGCTTGGTGCAGGAAGACTCTCATTTTACGTGCGGGTAATATTGGATTTGGGTTTAATGCAGATATTTGGGGGTTTGTGTGTGGTGGGTTTTGTCGTCTTTTTTTTTTTTTTTTCCCTCTGCAAGAAATTTAGCAACCCCAGGCCCACAGTCTCAGCTGCACTGTTTTTGTCTAAATTAGGCCTTTGTATGTATTGTTTAAATTGAGACTTTTTGTATGCTTATTTCTTACAAAAATTCCTGTTCACCTTTTGAGAATGAGCTGTTTAACTTACAGATTTTTACTTAGAAGCTAAAAGGTATTCTTAATGTACTTTTCTCTAGTGAAATATTTTATTTTTCTTAATTAAATTATACTCATTAATGTTCTCAAATTTTGCTTAGTTCTACCCCAACCGAAACAGAAGCCTCTCAAACCAAAACACAAATCCTTCTTTTCTATAGTGTGTGAGCAATATTTAGAGGACTTTCACCTTTTAATTAAACCTCACTATTTTTAGAATGTAAAGTTATAAATTAGAGGGTAAAATGAGTTGAGGATGTTTTTAATAACATTTGTATAAGTCTGAAGTTACATGTGCCTTATGTATGTACATCGTGCTTCCATGGTAACTTATTACTTTTCCTGTTCTCGTGTAATTAAATTTTTTTCAATACATATAACAATGCAAACAGTCAATGTGATATATTAAAATGTGTTAAATTGTGCATAGAATGTCCTTTCAGAAAATGAGAGGCAAAACCGATCCTGACCTTTATTAACAGTTTGTGATTTATTGTATTACGGGAGGCCGTTAAACTGTTGGACTGAACGTTGCTTCTTTTAATGTTGCAGTTTGCTACTTGATTTTTTTGTTTATTTTTCTTTTAAGTGGCCTTTTAAGTTAACATAGTAAGAGCAGCTTGTTTGGACAGACATCCTGTGGTACTTAACAATTATGTCAACCATTCCATTACCTTTAAAATATAATAAGAATGAAGTAAATGTCTAGTGTTTATCTGTTGTGCTTTGCTCTCATTAATTAAGAAAATGAGCATTGTTCCTTTTGACCAACAATCACGTATGTATGCACAAATACAGCGTATATCATGTACGAGAGATACGGCGCGCTTTACAAGGACCTGTAGATGTAGTAGCACAGATCAACGGGGTGTATGCTACTTTCTGGCACGTCTAAAACTTGTGTACGTATTTAAATACATATCCTATCTATACCGTTTAAAGTCTTCGCTATAACCGGGTGAACATTAGAGAAGAAAAATCTTTGTATCGCTATGGAGTTGGTTCCTGGTTTATGCTAACAAAATAGCTGTTAGGATATTTCATCCTTCTCCACGCTTCCATATAGCGTGCGGTTCTATCTTAGAAGTTAAAATACTTCAGCAAACATCAGTATCCTCCCTTCCAAATGTACTTGTTTAAAACACAATTATTTTGGCTTTTTCCCCTGCTCCCTGTCCATGCCTTTATGGCATCAAACACTCTGTTCAGCTTTTATATACCTGGCCTCTGCTGATGCCTACAAACATATTCCATGCTTGATTTAAGGTAGTGTTCTATAAATGTAAAACATTATTCCGATTATACTGAACTCTCCTGCTTGATGGATTAGCCGAGGAGGAATTACAACTCAGGGACATTCTTGCCATGTAAAACGCATATTAGTGAACAAAATCAAAAGCGTTCTGCAACCTAATCAAGTAATTTGACTTTAAATGTCGTGTTTTCCTAAAGTATCTCTGAACAGGATGCAGCGTATTCCAAAGAGGCATTACACATATCACTTTGAATAATGCCAAGGGAATGGATTCAACTCTAGTTAAACTTGACATTTTATTTTATTTCTTTTAAGTACAATAATCAAATCTTCCTCATTGTGTGCTGCTTAAGTGGCAGCATCAATTTTTAAAGCCCCTAGTTTAGTTTGCATTAGTAACAGTATATAAAAATTTAATGCACTGTACCCACTGTGCTGTCCAAATTGATGCCTACTGTTTTTAAAAAGAAGGGTCCGCCTGTCTTTCTCTTCTTCTTCTTCCCATCCTTGCTAGTTGAAGGTAGGCTTTATTTGGGTATTTTTTTTTTAATGTAATCACACAGGCAGATATTCTTGCTGTATAGAGACAAGTGCATCCGAAACTCGGCGTCTTCCACTCAGACGGTGACAGATGCGTGCTTAGCAGGAAAGTTGTCTAAATATTGATATGGCTACAGCAATCTGTCATACCAATTGAAAGTTAAACTCTCAGCTCTCAATAATTAGTGCTTTCAGCAAGAGGCTCTATTTATTTATTTGCAAATCTGGAATTTTGCATTTGGGTTATTACGGCCTAATGGGAACTGTTCCTGTTAGGTGGATCTAAAATACACAGTCGTTCCCCCCAATGGTTGGAAATCAAGGTAAACAGTCTCCTCTCCTCGAGTAACTTTTTCTTTTCTTCCTTTCTTCCAATTATGGGCTAAGAGGAAAGTAGTTGTTATGCTGCTGCCAGCAACCCCCTATGCCCTCAATGCTCAGAGGGTTAAAAGGTATTATAATTTGAACAGAAGTAGTCTCAGGGCCTACAGCTGGCTAATAACAGAGCTGCATTGAGGCAGGCGAGCCCCACAGCTGTGACTTTCGCCACAAGGCTCAGACTAGACAGGAGCTCTAATCAGCTGGGCCAGGCGGCCACTGGGGCCTGTGTCTTTATCGGCCAGATGGTGTGAATTTAGACACTTTTGTTATGCAATTGCAGGGAGGAGTTGGGGAGAAGAAAACAAAACAAAGGCCACCATGCTGTGAGCTTATTTGAGTTTGAAATTAGAGACAGATTTTTTTTTTNTTTTTTTTTTTTTTTTTTTTTTTGCTGGGGGAGCGAGGGGAGTGAAGTTGAGGCCTGAATTTTAAAACCGTTTTAGTCAAGTGTGAGGAGGGAAAGGCCGCGAGTTTGCCTTAGACATGAGCTTTCTGGAGGATTCAGTTTGTAGGTCTGGTGGTGTCTGTGGGTAGGTTTTTGGTTTCTGTGTTTGTTTTTAGGCTTTTTCAGGACAGTTTGTAATGTAAACCATTACTTTTCCTGTGTGCATCTAGTTAGAGGGGAAGCATAATAAGAAAAAGTGTAGAAAATAGAAGTCTTGGCCTTGATATTCTTATTTTAAGCAGATGAGTGTCTCCAAAGATGTGTTCCTAGCAGAACTTTGTAGCAGAACTGTAAATATTGGTTAAGTCATGCCAGTAATTTATGTTAAGAGAATATTGTAGGCTTGATCCTGGACCACCAGAGTTTGGGATTTTTGCCATTGCCTTAAATTAGAACATGTCAATTCTGTTACAGACAGCACTTGTAAAACAAACCCAGTGGAAATGTTAGTGCTTGGATACTGTGATGAAGTACTTGGAAACAAGGATTTAAAGCTTTGAGAGGTACTTTTGCTAAAATGTTGGTCTGAAACATCCTCAGTCTTTAAAAGTTCTCTGTATGCATTAACTAATCATTCACTGGAAGCGAGTGACTGTTCTCCAACATCAAGATTTTTTTTCATATATGTTTGGGCTCAAAAAATATTATGGTCAAAGGGAAAAAAAATCTAGCACTAATAAAAATCTGGTACCCAAGTGTGTTAAGAATGTAGGTATTTGTAAAATTTTTTGAGAACTTTAGCTGTAAACCACAGTTTTAGAATGAAAACTTTTAGAGTATTATGAATGTAAAGTTCCTAGCTGTAACAATTAGGCAAACTAAGGTAAAATAAGAGGCACTTATTTCAGAACCACGTTGTGCTCCAGTCTCAATTCATTCTAAAACACAACGCAAAGAAATGGCAACTTCTCTGGGAAGGGTACGAGCGGATGAGACGTGGTGGAGCCGCTGCTGGTGTGTTCTGCTTGAACCTTATGGTGCTGTAGTGCAATTAGAAGCATTTTTTAATGACTGTCTGCAAAAGTTACGCGACTAAAGGATCTCTTGTTAGTATCATTGCAAAGAGAGGGAATGCCTGCTGTTTCGGCTAGCTGGGAAAAACAAACACCCGCAAAAACCAACACCAAAACAAACAGCAAACCACTCCAAAACGGTTTTAAAAATTGAGTTCCTTTTGTTGTTTTATTATAGCAGCATGTAAACCAGCGAGGCATTTATTCCCGGTGTTATTTCCAATGCACCGTTATATTGGACATGTCAGAAGTACATGCCAAATTGATAGTCTTCTGAGTGAGGTTTTTTTGCCATTTGGGGGTTTATTTCTTTTCTTTAGAAAACATCTCGCATCTTGGCTTTTAGTACCAAAAAAATGCAATTCTTTATAAACAGTCATTAGGCAGCCAAATGCATAAAAGATGCACTTAAAACGAAGTTGGGAGAAGGAGGCAGTGGCGATATTCTTAGCTGGTGTGAATTACCATAGCTTCACTGAAGTCGATGGAGCTATGACAATTTACAGCAGCTAGAGGGGCTGCCCCAGGGATTTTTAAATATTTAGTGTATCCTTTTATTTTAAAAGGGCTAGCATCGATGAATAAGTGCAGGATTGAGGCAAAGGGAGTGTAGAAATGTTGAAACAGTTAGAGCTGCTATTCAAATAGAGCTGGTAGTTGGATCTCATCTTGCTGGGCAATTTCAACCTGCAGATGGGAGGTTCCTGGCACACGCTGGAACTTCGGGAGGAAACGTGGGCATTTGAAATTTTTCGTATCTGAATTTGGTCGAAATGCTTATTTTAGGTATTTAGAATTTAATATTAGGCCTTTGAAGAAGAAAAGCTACTCTTTCATGTTTTGTACTGCCTTCATTCAAGCATTTTAGTTATTTTTTAAATCCCCCTGCTTGGAATTGTGCTTCAGTTGGAAAACCGTAGGATTCAGCCTGGCTGGGGAATTTTGCGAATGTGTTAAGCACCTATTATACCACTGTACAAAAAACCTAACCAGTTTGTTGATTCTGATATGCGTAAGCTTGAACAACCTGAGCAGAATGTGGAAAACAGGATTTTGAAAGGTATTTGTGTAATTTAAGGCAGAATCTGATCTAGTGACTTCCAAGGCATATGGGACATCTGATATATCTACTTAAAGCTTTGGATGGCTTCATCCTCCCCCTCCCATGTTAGCTTTGATTGAAACAAACTGTCAGAGCATCAGGACAGCTTAAATCTTCTAATAGACTTCCGTGTTGCTACAAGTTTTTAAAATTGAGAATTTCAGAGCGAGGACTGTTTTCAAAGTCTGTTCAACGTTTGGTACTCAGCTGGTGTGTATGCAAGGATCACCACCGATTGTCAGTGAGTGTATCAGTGCAAACCAAATAACTTAGGCGTTCCTAGATGTTGAATAATCAACAAATCAGTTATTAGGATACAATAAATCAGTAAGTTGTTTGCAGTCAATTCTAACACCCTGTTTTGATGGACTTTCAACCATACATAACACATGATACTCGTGCCTGTAATGCCATTATGACATCTGTTAATCGTTTATTAAGCCTTTATAAATAGTGTGCCTTAGTCTAAAGTGTCACCATATTGCTGTTCATTTTTGGCTGGGAATATGAAGAAAAGACGACAGGGAGGCAAGTGCCAAACTCCAGCTGGAGTCAAGCAGGATTAGGGCACCCGGTTCCCTTGGTTCCTCTCCCTTCTGGAAAGCCCATTCAGAGGTTTCCCAGTCACTCTTCTAGGCACACAGTGAGGCCTGAAGGTTTGCAGACAAGACTTAGAGCTTTGCAATCAACTGTCCCAGTAATTTCGGTTTTCTTTCTCTCTCCAGTCGGTGCTGTGAGAAGAAAAGTTGCGGCAACAGAAACGAGACACCGTCCGACCCCGTGATCATTGACAGGTAGGAAACAAAGCCTCGTTTTCCAACGAAAGCAACCTCGAATTGTTGTGTGTGCTTTGAGGCGGCCGAGGGCCTTGCTTGCTGGTCAGTGTCTGCCATTTGGGGATCTCTGTGCTTTGTAATTCTTTAGAAAAATGCCAGCCTAGGAGCTGGTTGGCTTTAGTCCAGCTGGGTCTACCTTGGCAAAACTCCTGATGTTTATTTTTTAAATGAAGTTCTCTGTATATCATTTTTGTCGTGACCAAATATTCTGTGTGTCTCTGGAATACTTTGTGTTCACCAGGGACATGATCCAATTGGATTACTGAGGCAGATAAAGCTTTGAACAACCTGGCAGCTTCAATAACATTCTTTAACAAATTAACAATATTTTTGTAGAAATGTGGGTCGAGCTGGCTTGAATAAAGATCAGCAGTTCCTACCTTCATTTCTTTCATCACAGAGTCAGTGTGAATTTTGGAACTTCGATGATGTGCTGAGGTTCTTCTGCTCCCCTTACCCCATGGTTTACGCTTCTAATTTTGTACTTACAAGTTGGAAATTCCAGCGGACTGGGCTGTTTGTGTGGGTGCGAGGGGCAGTTTCCTGACTAGAAGCAGAAGCCCTAGATATGCCAGCTCGACCTTCTCTGTGAAACTTCTAGCTTATTTTTGGCCGTGTTGATGTTTGGTATGAATCTGCATTTGGGAACTTTCCAATCTGAATTTTCTGAAACTTATCTGGCTGCTGGAGAAGCCGCATGATGTAAGCCTGGTATTAGCCCTGTGAGTTAAGAGCACGAAGGGGGTAGTTCCCACCGCTAACTGAATCTGTCATATTGAGTGAGCCCTCCGTTCTCATGCAAAATGAAGATTCTGATGCTCTCTGTGGGGTTTTGAGATCTGTTCATGTCAAATGCAATGGAAGTGGGACTATTACAAAGATTCTTTTAACAACTGTGTGTAAAATGTGCATCACAAGTCATCTGTGAGCTCAGTGAGTCCTAAGCTTTCCCTAACTTGCTCTAAGCCTAGAACTTGTATTTATAACTCGCCTGGAAATGGCAGTAGGCGTTCTGTTCGCATGGAAGCATCCTCTCCAAGTGCCAGTTCTTCCCTGTCATCTCTGCGTGCGCATGTCTCAAAATTGCGATTGAAATCTGGACTTCAGTAGGGGCAATAACGAAGTAGATGAGAGAAATAAAGGGTGCAGCCCCCATAAAGCTGTTTTCACTTGGCTTTAAAGGCGGTCGCTAAATCAGATTTAGGCCACAGAGGAAAGGAACGGTCACACATCTGCACAGCTGTTTGGTGGCGTGGTTTAGTGAGCAGCGTGGTGAATAGGCGCTCAACTCGCTCATCAGCAGAGAGGCATCTAGCAAATGACTCCCTCTTCTGTACGGTTATTTCTATTCCACCATTTTAGCCAGTTAAACAAGGTTTGAGTGGCGAGGGATAATCCTGTGTGCTACATCTTAATCAACACGTGTCATGCAGATATAATAACAAGGTTATGCTGCGCGTGTCTGTGCACAGAGGAATTCATTGCCTGGTCTCCATCCTCAGACATTACCACCGCAGTAAGTACGACTACTTCAGAGTTAAACCGAACGGCCGGCTCTCTCAGGCCGCGTTCAGCGGGGCTTATCTCTTCTTCAGACAAGCAGAAAGCTCTGCTGGAGAGCCGTGTGTGTTCTGATCCAGCTGGGGAATCCGGGCAGCGGTGCTCTTATTTATTTAGGGAGTCCTGATATGTGGCTTCTTGAGAAGCAAACACCTATGCTCAAGAACTTGGTAGCAGGTGGAATGCGATTTCTGAAATGCAGCTTGCAACCATCTGCAGTCATGCAGGCCAATAAATACGGTTGGATTTTCAGTCCAGTGTTGGCTTCATGGTGGCTTTTTCTTAGTTTAAGATGAATGATACGTTTTCTCTAAGTAATTGGAATTAAGGTGCTTTTTAATTGTTTGAAATTATAGGTAGGTATAAACATTTGACATGTAACAATGCAGCTGTTACATTCTAGTATGCCTGTAAAAAATAATTAAAAAAAACAACTTAGAGAAGGGATTATAAAAGTACATTTGTGTTAAGCAGAGCCATGTCTGAACAGTATGTGCAAAGTGAGATGGGAGTAGAGCTTTCGGTTTGGAATAGAAGGAAAATGGAGGCCGGAGAAGAACTTTGAAGCCGTTAGGTTCTCCCTTTGAGCCTGCGTTAATTAACACACATCGCTCCTGCTGCAAGAACGTGTGTGAGAATTGTGGCTGGCGCTCCGGAGGTGCCGTCTGCATTGTCACAGCAGCCAGGGGGACCTGGTGACAGCTCGGTTGGATCGTACAGCAGAGACGAGACCAACATCTCCAGAGCTCCGGCAGGCCACGCTCACCAGGCGGAACCCGCTCTCAGGTTGAGCTGTGCCTAGCGCAGGTCTAGCAAGTTCCGCGCTTGATTTGCGTTCAGATCGGTGAGGTTATAACCTGCCGTCCAGCGTTTCACTGAGCTAAACACGCACCAAGTTTAGCAGAGTTAAGAACTACATCATAAGTTGCTGCCAATGAACATAACTCCCTCAGCAATGTAGTATCTCCCCCTTTATTTGTTTCTTTCCCCGCTTCCTTTTTATGCTTCTGGTATTTTAGACTATCGTGTTGGTTCACCTGTTTATTGCAGTTGCGGGGCACAATTCATCGGTGTTTGCCAAATCGTGGAAACTTGGATCCCGGTTTAAAAAGGAAGAATTACTTCAGTGGGAAAAAAATGTCAGCCGTGTTGTTGTTGGGCTTTTTCTTCTCCTTGAATGAATTCCAAAAGTTCTTATGCGGAATAAAACTTTTCTGTTGTGACCTTTGCTCTAGGGACTAGATTTAGATCCTAAGGACCTTGCAGTTATTTTTCTGTCCACTCTTGGAAAGCAGCACTTGTTTAAATGAAAGGGAGCTGCTTCGCTTGAAATCTGTGTACCCTCTCCTGCCAACAAAGATCCGCAGGATACTGCAAATAAACTTAATTCTGCGTTTTGCTGCAGATTTTCCTTCTCATTTTAGGTCAGTTATATAGCTTTGGATATAAATTCCCCATTCATCAGGTGGGGATGATTTTTTTTTTAAATTATTCTTTGTGTTTCTTGAAGATTTAAGCTCTTTAGAGCAGGTTGTTTTCTGTGTTTGTTACTCTTAGTGCTTTACCTAGTTTACTAAAGCTGTGATCTAACTGAAGCCCCCAGGGTGCCAGGGACAACTGGGTGACTTTTTTGGTTGAGTCCTCTGCTGTCTTTGAGCTGATGGAACGAGATCGTTTAGCTCGGATTCTTTAGGAATCTGAGATCCTGAGTTCAATTCCTCCTACTGTAAACCTAAACTCTTCCTGATTGTCCTGCAAGGAATCCACTGTGTTTCGTTACCTTTTATCTGTGTATTTATTGCGATTATGAACCGGGGCAGTGGCTGTAGCGCTGGATGGGATCGGGGTGAGGTGCTGGGCTGTGTGGGCATTACCTGGGTGAACTGCAATATTGGTCAGGCAACATGTGCTGTAAACATGGAGGCTTTTCTTGTTTTTATTTTTAAAGAAAAAGCCCAACGCAGCTGGCACGCTTGTTAGCATCTCCGTGAAGGAGCAGGAGAGACCGGATTACATTCCTGTGCCATAGGGGTCCATCACGGAAACGGGGCGGCACGGGTAGAGCTTTTCTCCCCTGCTGATTCTCGTGCCCTACCTGCTGTACAGATAAACAGGGGACGCAGCTCTCCGGGCTGGCTGACACCTTTCACAAGCACTAAAACTCACTTTAGGAAAGACAGCTGTTGCCAGGCTTAAACATCCTGCCTGTGCCCCCATAGTGTTCATGCTGTGTGCTGAAGTGCTCTGTGTGAGATGTCCACGTTAATAGGACTGGGCTTTATGTCGTCTTATGTTCTCCCCCAGATTCCCTCTCCCTAAAAAAGGCAAAAGGGCACATAGATTAGCTTTCATTTTGAAGGATCTGGCTTGAAATAAGTGCAGACGTCTGGCTGTTCAAGGTGTTTTTGTTTGGTTGGTGTTGTTTTTTTCCCCCCCATCTTATTTTCAGCTATCTAAAAAGGACTTTATCACTTCCATCTCCCTTTTGGATTGATCCCCAAAACCCTTGGGTAATGCAAGGATATTTCCTAATGCTTAGAGGCGGAACAGCATGAATGGAGAGGTCTGGATCGAATTCCCACTGATACCGAGTTCCCGTCGCTTTAAACAAGTCACATAACTCTGTGCCTCAGTTTCCCCCGTAATGCAGTGCTAGCCATTACCTAGCAGTGGGAATGATTTCAGCTCTTTAACTAGGAGTTTCTGCTTTTATTTCCATGTTTCTACTGCAGGAAGGATTTCATACCTATGGCAGAGTTGGCCTGTTGTTGTTTTACTGTATTCTCCATAGCCCTTGTAACCCTGCCAAGGTAGAATCAACGGCTCGGATCTGTTGCTGCTGTGGGTGAGACCAGGACCCATAGAAAGATGCAGCCTCCTCAGCTCCCGCGTGCTCCCGTCCCCCCTTCCAAGCTCCGAACCCCACAGTGATCCCGTCTCTTGTCCTAGGGAGTCAAAGCCCTTTGTTCCCTGCTAAACCCTGCTCTCCTGCAAAGAGCTGCTGTTCTGCCATCTGTCTCTTTATGAATTTTTTAGTAGACTGGATGTTTGTGGGGAGTCAGTAACTTAGAGTGCACTATCCAGCCGTTTGACAAGTGCTTCTGTTAGAGCATCATTTGTTTTTAAACCCGCTCTTTGAGGCCAAAAGGAAATTTCCTTACTAGTTTGCTGTCTTAAAATCTTTGCGTACGATCGCTTAAAGCTTGTAGATGGAGTAAGTTGGAGACTAGCTTGTTTCACTTAATCTTTTGGGTTTTTTTGGATGTTGACAGACAACAGATTTTCCAGCAAGCTGGTGAGTCAAAAGAAGCATAAAGATCTCTCTGAGTGTGCTAGAAAAATGAAGACTGGACTTGCGGTTAAGGGACTAGTTGGAGCCGTGCAAGTCTTGGGGTCTTTTCCTTTCTCTCCATTGCAGCCTCCCTGTATTTTTCGAACCATTCACATAGGCTCTGTTTAACAGAAAACCAAGGATAAGCATGCTTTTTCAGCTTTCACTGAGAACATAAAGATACATATGCTGAAAATCGATGCGTGAAAATACTATGGTGGTGTGGAAAACAGTTGCCGTTAGACTGAGGATTGTTTTGGAATGATTTAAAAGTTTTTTCTCCCCCAGCCTGTTAGTTGCTGCTGGCTGGGCTGAAGGTGTTACTGCTTCTGAAACTCGGCCAGAATTAAATGAGATGAGTTTAAACTACTGCTGATTTCAGGCACTGGTTTATTAGGAAGGTAACAGAACTGGAACCTGATTTCCACCAGCTTTTTGTACCCATGACTGTCCTGAGCAGCTCACCTGAGCCCACTGAGTGGAGCACTCGCCTTTTTGGGTATGTTAGAGGGGAAAAAAGTAATGGGTGGAGTGAGTGTTAACCACCATTGATTGCTTTAGTTCCACCAAGCCTGTTACTGGAATAGTTAGCACGTGTTCTGGTTTCAGAACTGCAAGGGGAGCATGGTTAAGTCTGAGGAAGGATGTATTATATAATTTAGAGAAATAAAATCTGACTATTGCTACTACTGCCTGGGAGCCTTAAGAAAAACGAAGTCCAATGAAGACAAGACCCAAAGGACTTCGACAATTCTGCATGGATCAGATAAGCTTCCATGATGCGTTAGCGCAGTTTGGACAGCAAGCGGGGGTGGATTCCAGTCTTGTTAGGTTACTTGTGCTTTAGCAGAGAGAAAAAACATTGGTGGTGCTGGCTGAATCCTGTTTAAATTGAAGCTTTGTCCCTACAATCGGGAGGGTTTGATCCAGTTTGTGTTGCTCTCGTAAACAGCAAGTGAGGGGGTTAAATGGCTGCTGATAATACGGGGTCTCAGAAGGACAGATGAGATCGTGCAAGGAGCCCTTAGAATCAATGAGTTTGGTAGCAGTCGAGAGGGGAATGAAAGAAAAGTTTCCCATGAACTAAAGGGCCTCTGGGAATAGAAGATGAGGATAAATTCGCTGTGCAAACAGCACCAAGGAAGTTCTGGGCATGTAGAGCGGTAGCGCGTGACATGGGATCCCTAACCCAACTCCTTGAAAACGGATCCGCGTTTGCCTGGATCCATCTGCACTCATCGTTGAAAATGCCAACATTTCAGAGTATTTGTATCCTCATTAAAGCATCCTCTGTGTATTTATGGCCTCAAATACTCTTCCTTACCCCTTTTGCGCTCCTCTCGGCCTCTGTCTAGACCTGGTTTTACAGACTTGTCACTTCATCTGCCCTGACCTTTTTTGTTACTGCCTCTTACTTTCCTTTTGAACCTTTTGTTTCTGTCCATCCCTTCCCTGTGTGTTTCTTTCACCATCTGTTTCTGGTGGGATCTCATATATTTTCTCCTCTGTAAACATCCCAGGATTTCAGCCTCTGAAGCGAGTGCTTCACATCTGAAGAAGGCCCCCCAATTAATACGTAGCGTTTCCTGCTTTCAGACAGACTATGAAATAATTTGTCCTGCTCAGAACATCCCCCAAAGTCCTTGTAAAATGAAAACAAGGCTGAGATTGAAAGTATATAATGTATACCTGAAACTTAAGGCGGTTGGAGATGGATATTAAGAGCTTACATGACTCGCCCAAGATCACGTTGGAGGTTTGACAGAGTGAGGAGTGCAATCCAAGTCTCCTGTGTTCCAGGCCGGATCGTGTAAGCGTGTCTTGGAACAGCATTTTTCTCTCTGCAGCTCTAATTCACATTCCGATCCTTCTTTCCCTCTGATTTGGATTTAATGTGCTGCTGTCATCCAACTATCTTTTTTTTCCCTTTTCCNACCCAAAGGACTTCGACAATTCTGCATGGATCAGATAAGCTTCCATGATGCGTTAGCGCAGTTTGGACAGCAAGCGGGGGTGGATTCCAGTCTTGTTAGGTTACTTGTGCTTTAGCAGAGAGAAAAAACATTGGTGGTGCTGGCTGAATCCTGTTTAAATTGAAGCTTTGTCCCTACAATCGGGAGGGTTTGATCCAGTTTGTGTTGCTCTCGTAAACAGCAAGTGAGGGGGTTAAATGGCTGCTGATAATACGGGGTCTCAGAAGGACAGATGAGGTCGTGCAAGGAGCCCTTAGAATCAATGAGTTTGGTAGCAGTCGAGAGGGGAATGAAAGAAAAGTTTCCCATGAACTAAAGGGCCTCTGGGAATAGAAGATGAGGATAAATTCGCTGTGCAAACAGCACCAAGGAAGTTCTGGGCATGTAGAGCGGTAGCGCGTGACATGGGATCCCTAACCCAACTCCTTGAAAACGGATCCGCGTTTGCCTGGATCCATCTGCACTCATCGTTGAAAATGCCAACATTTCAGAGTATTTGTATCCTCATGAAAGCATCCTCTGTGTATTTACGGCCTCAAATACTCTTCCTTACCCCTTTTGCGCTCCTCTCGGCCTCTGTCTAGACCTGGTTTTACAGACTTGTCACTTCATCTGCCCTGACCTTTTTTGTTACTGCCTCTTACTTTCCTTTTGAACCTTTTGTTTCTGTCCATCCCTTCCCTGTGTGTTTCTTTCACCATCTGTTTCTGGTGGGATCTCATATATTTTTTCCTCTGTAAACATCCCAGGATTTCAGCCTCTGAAGCAAGTGCTTCACATCTGAAGAAGGCCCCCCAATTAATACGTAGCGTTTCCTGCTTTCAGACAGACTATGAAATAATTTGTCCTGCTCAGAACATCCCCCAAAGTCCTTGTAAAATGAAAACAAGGCTGAGATTGAAAGTATATAATGTATACCTGAAACTTAAGGCGGTTGGAGATGGATATTAAGAGCTTACATGACTCGCCCAAGATCACGTTGGAGGTTTGACAGAGTGAGGAGTGCAATCCAAGTCTCCTGTGTTCCAGGCCGGATCGTGTAAGCGTGTCTTGGAACAGCATTTTTCTCTCTGCAGCTCTAATTCACATTCCGATCCTTCTTTCCCTCTGATTTGGATTTAATGTGCTGCTGTCATCCAACTATCTTTTTTTTCCCTTTTCCTTTTATTTATTTATTTTTTCCCTCTATCTCCTCTTCTCTGCTAATTTCCTTCACAAATAAATACTTATTTCTCCATGGGCGTTCCATTTATAACTCCACGTTTAGTGGCTTTTCCTTCAAGTGGAGTCCATTGAGCTTGTAAATTGTATTGGATCACTGAGCCTATAATGAGGCTTCTAAGTCCAAACAGTGCAAGTCTGCTGGGATTTTATTGTTCATAAAGCTTCTTCCCTGGGGAGTGATAGAGCCATTAGGTGTGTGCTGTGTTTAATATTTGGTCATGACAGGAAGCAATAATTTTCTATCTTTTACTGTGGCTCCCGAGTTGTTTTTAAGCAGTCAGCTTATTTGAGTCTCAGTGACTGGGAACCCATTAGGCAAAAGGAGTTGCTCTTTCCTACTCAGGTTTGTATTTTTTCCTACAAAGGTTATTTCAAGAAAATAAATTAAAATGAAGTGGAAACTGATTGCCCTATGGTGGCTTTTAATCACTTGTCTCTCATGAACTCCCGAGCGCTGTCGCACCTGACAGGAGATGGCATAAAGCTGATTTCACCAGATGATGGCATTGCTCGTGCTGAAGGCATTTTTTTAAAATTTTAAATTTATTTCGGCAAAGAACACCCACCAGGGCTCCTATTTGTATGGTATGCTATGGGCTTGGGGATTTATCTTGTGCAAAACCACACCAAGCTTCCTTTAATTTCGGTGGAAGCAGGAGCAAGGTTGGATTCCAGTATTCTGGCAGTGGTTATTTATTCTAGCAGAAAAAAAGCTCAAAAGCAACTCACAATTCTGGGTATCTCCAGATTTTTCCTGAGGTCCAACTACGGGCCATTTTCAGAACATTGCGTTTCCAGACGGCCAAAACATTTTCATTGAAATCAAGAAAAAATACTGTCAATGACAGCAAATCCTTTCAGGGTTCGTGCTCTGCACCCTGATAAGAAGTCGCTCTGACAGTTTTTTCCCGGTGTTTCCCTCAAAGAACTCATCCTCTTTCTCCACAGGATGCGCCATCGGTTCGCACTCTTCTCACGCTTCCCGTTGTTGCTGCTGACGGCACCACCGCGCTGCTTTTTTAGCCTGATGATTGCAGGTGTTTGCTTGCTCTAGTTAGGTCTGTTCCTTTGCTCCGGGGGAAAAGTTTCCGCTACCGTATTTTCCCGCTGGGTCCTCGTCTTGATCTTTGCAGCTCTGTGCAAGAGGCTTGGAGCAGAAAGGGAAGAAATAATTGCCTTGCTCTTATGACTCGGTCCCCAAGAGCTGTGTTGCAAAAGCACGAATGCACAAGGTACGTTCGCATTAGCCGGATACACACATGTTCCTTCTCAAAACTCCAAACCGTAGAGGAAGATCATCGAGTGTTTGAAAAGAGGTGGCATAGGGAGGGTAATTACAGAGGCGTTTAAAGCAGCTGAAAGCCAAAACGCGGCGAACAGATGAAATTAGCTGACGGCATAAAGAAATTAGACTTGAAGCCGAGAGGGTTGATGCCAATACAAATTGGATTTAATTATTTCTGAAGAGATGTGGTGAGGTTTTCTTATGCAACATTGATAAAAAGCTATTTCAGCAAATGGGTCCCGATTCAGCAAAGCAATTAGCACTTGATACTATTTAGCATCAACATCAAGAAGCAGATAAATATTTGGTTACAACTAGGTCCTGAAAAGAAGAATGAAACTGCTAAGATTCTCATCCGGGCTTCTGGTTTGTTTCACACTTGTAAATTTTCCATCAGAAACTCCAGGTCTTGAAATTTGGTTTTTTGAAAAGATGAAACTTGGATTCTCATGTTCACGTGAATCTAAACTGGAAGGTGCTGGTGTGGGCTATCAGTAAAGCTGCAGAGGTCTGTCTCCTTCAAACATGCTGTCTATGTTATGGATCTAAAGTTTTTATTCTAGATACTTTAAAAAGATCCTTGAATTTACAGCTATTAGAAATTTCACTGGATCTTCAAACATGGTTGTGCTGGATACTAATTTGGAGTAGGAGTGAATACTTGAACAGCGATTTTCCAAACCTCTACTCTCATTAGGAACATGGGTGCTTGGTACCTTGACGAAAAATAACGATGACTTTTAGGGTTGAATCCATGCCAGTATAAATCATTCTACTTGATGCTGACAAAATATCTGGTCAGTCAAAATTCCTCTGCTAAAGAGGGGAGAAAAAGTAGACAGCGTTGTGTCGGTGTCACTTGTTGACATAGAACCTCAAAAAAACAAACCCTCTGGGACGTTTTGCTTTAAGGATGTTTTTTCTTTTTTTTCCTTTCTCCTTTATCTCAAGCATTTCCCAGCATTCCTTCAGGAACATCTGGTTCTCTCATTTTCTAGCTTAGCTTCGGTGCCTTCAGGAACTAACACTGTCGGTTTCTTTCTATTTAGCCAACCACCACAAGCAGGATGGCAGCCCTGCCTGGTCGCTGGCCTAAAAGATTGTTGCCCTTCAGAAATAGCGACCGTAACCACTTCTGTGATGGGTAATGCGACTGAATTCCCCTTTCTTCTGTAGCTTCAGGGTTTTTTTTACAGGCAAAACGTGTGTTTGTGTTGTATATGAAGACAGGTGAAGTTTTGCCTTGTTCCTGCACCCGTATTATACGTTGGGTGGATATTTTGCCCCACTTGAGAGCACTGCTTTAGCAAGAGAAAAATGCTGTATTTATATGCTATATATATATATACATACAAATGCTCTTTTTGCACAGATCAAAGCTGATTTTAGAGCAGCATGGATTCTGATTCCCTGGCTGATGTGAATTGTCTAGCAGCTCAATTTATATTAACTAAGGCTTGTGCGTAACACTCATGGATATATATTGTGCAGGTTTGGGAGCATCCTTTAGTGGCAGATGGTACTTCTGGTCAGGAGAACTGGGTTTTAAGGTTTGGTGAGGGATTCTGTACTGGAATAGGAGTCCGGACTGGAAGATCAGGACCTGATAATAGGTCGAGCTCAACTGGAGGCTGGGGAAGGGGCAAGAAGCAGCTGGAATGAGCAGGAAAAATAGGCTTGGGGGGTGAAGGACGTGTTGACATGGGGAGGAATTATATCATAATATAATGAAGGACTGTACTGTATATGCCAAAAAGCATTTAAATTAGAGCTACTTCCTTAATCTTAATTCTAGCATTTTCTAGATATTGAAGGAGTTTTTATGAGCTCGGTAACATTCCTGTAATTCATTTCTTTGGCATGTGAGATACTTCCCATTAACGTTACTGTGAGCCGTAGGTGTAGGTGAAGTTTTATCTTCCTGCAAGCTTTAATATGTGTTTAAAATAATTTTTAAAAATCCCCTGTATCTTTTATGTGCATTATTTTCTGTGTATAAGAAACCTAGAGCAGTTTCCTGAGCTGTTTTGGAACAGCGTCATCGTTGGCAAAGAGCAGCACAGGGTAGTTGTTAACATATTAGTTCCATGTAGCTGTATAAAATAGCCTGCAGCACAACCGTGATCATACCCGTGTATAGCACCTATAGGATTTTAACTGACTACCAAGATCTTGCTCAGCTTAACCCTACACAAATCAAGTCTCCCTGTCGCCGCCTTCTCCTCCTTGCCCAGATACAACACCTCAAGTACACCCTGTGGTCCTGAACAACCAAGTCAAAGGTGAAGTTGTTAGAGCGATGGGCAGTGCGGGTGATGAATCGGTGTCTTTATGAGCGTTGCAATGTGGTACCCACTCTGTTCTCCTGCCACCCATGGTGTGTTGTATGCCCTTGATACACGGGGCACTTGAGGTCTTAGTGTCATAAATCTAACCTTTTACTCTTCACCGTGCTTTTCCCCTTGCCCCCAAAGAACCCTATAATGTTTGTTCTTCTTCTGAAATGGTATCTGTTGCTTTTCAGCTGCAGTGTGTTAGCAGCACATCCTTCACCTGTGTGCAGACCCACCTTAGAGCACTCATTATAAGCACTGTCCATTTCTTAGAGCAGAAATACGTCTTTCTTGTGACTTGGCGCTGTTGCGGATATCTTTATTGAATTTTCTAGCATTTGGGTGGGGAGAAGCGCTGGTTCTCTTAGGCACGGTGTCTCTTTTTCACTGACTCGGGCTGTCGCCTTGTGCAGGTTCTCTTTCCTCATGAGGAACTGTCAAAAGCACAGGTCATATTGTCATATTGTCACCACTGCCTTAACACCATCCACTACCTGGTGCCAGAACGATATTGGAAACAATGTCTTATTGTCTGGATGAACTCTGTGCTTAGTTCTGTCTTCTGCAAAAATGGTCCAACATAGAGAAACTTATTTAATGGAGAATTAGCCTTGTGACAGCTACGTGAACATTTGGGAACACACTGCTTAAAAGAGGAGGGTGTAGCTTTTAGTATGTGGCAAAAAATCAAGATCCAGCTCTTATTCTGTGGGTCCTCTGCGCTTCATTGTTGGTATTAAAAGCCTTAAATTGGCCTCTTGCTTATGTCAATTTTAAGACTGGATAGATTAGAAGTTCTGCAATGTAGGGATTTTGTCCTGACGCTTTGTACAGTACCTAATGGATCGGAGTCTCTAGCTATTCTAAAATAACACGATCATTTTAGCTGGCACCCAATGCTGGTTGCTCCAGCCATTGAGATGTGCTTGTTTATTACATGAACTCAAGGGAAAAGCTCTCCTTTCTCCCCATGCCACACGTGTTTGAACCAGTGTGATATATCTTGAAGTAATTCACAGAAGTAACTGAATGACCACCGTTTCAGTATTTTCAGTATTTTTAAAAAAAACCTGGCTTCCAGAATTCATAACTTTTCTGCTCTATGGCAAAACATTTCAGTACGTTCTGTCAGTTGTTGAAACTGTCTTTAAAAATGAAAAGGTTTCCTTTATAAATCCTTATTCTACCTCCAACATGCTCTTGCAAAATTCTGATTTTTTTCACCAAGAAAAAGTAGTCTCAGACTCAGAATCAGGGATAACTGAAGCTGGATTAAATCCCTCATTAAAACAATTCTACTCAAATACCCCAAATAATAACTGCTAATGACAGGGTCTCTTATTTCTAGACTGCTGGTTCTAATTGACGTTATTTGATCTGATCTGTTTGCTGGTCATTCAGTGGCAACTGAAACAAGATACGGCTTTCTGAGGGCCTATGTGAAAAAATAATTTACTACCATAGTAGCATTGCTGGAGAACTCCGGGCAATGGATGAAAATCCTGTTAGGATCTGTGCCAATACAAAAAACCTGGCTTTTAGTCCATTTTTGTTCGGACCAACATTTGTATCCCAAAATATATACCTGTATTATACCCGTATATTCTCCCCCAGCTCTAGGACCAGTAGCTCTGCATTACTGCAATATCCACATGGAAAACTTCCCACTAGCATTATCCACCTAGACGTCCACCGATAAAATGAAGTTCCTCCCTTATCCCATTGAAAATTTCCCATCTTGCATGGTCTCATCTCCCTCCTAAGCCGTGTTTTCTCCTGGAGTTGACTATTGTTTTGTCAGCCCACCCATCACAAAGCAGAGGTCACATCAACATGACCTTTTACTGGTACAAGGAGCCTGCTAAATAATTCACGTGGCCAACTTGATTTCGGGGTCCACATTTGTTTTTTCCACTCTCCTAATCAAGATGCTCATTTAATTCTATTCCAGCACCTGTTCAGCAATTAACACCCTACAATTTGCATCTTACCCTGACATTTGCTATCTTTCCAATTAGTTTTTATATCAGTATAATTAGGTAGGGTTATTACAGTGCATCAAGCAGGGTCGAGGATATTCCCAAGCCTTTAAGCTCTTTCCCAGATTTGTTTAGGGAAGCCACTAAGGGTAAACGGTTGATTAGGATCACTGTTTTTCTTCTTCATTCAGATCAGGCGAAAACTGTTTCCCCATGTGGCTCATGAAAGATCAGGGAAATATGTCAGTCTGTAAGAACTAATATTATGTAGTTCATGACTTTTTGGGTGAATTTACAGGGGATTAGAAGTCAGGGTCAGGCTATGTAGCCACTTGCAGTAGCATTCATGAGGGGACATGATGCTCTTGCTTCATATCAAGCTAAGCAAATTGCAACAATCATTTAAATTTTTAAAATAAATTTTTGGGTGGGGGACAAACCGAAATTGGAGGGCACGCTGACCATATTGAACACTTAGCTTAATTGGTATGGATTACAGGAGCGAAATGACTCTTCTTAACACCTTTAATTTAAATCTCAGAGAAGGAAGGTCTTGCTGTTCAGCAGTGATTGGTTTGGATTGTAGGCTCTTTGAGTCAAAAACCGTCTTGTGGCCAATGTATATAGCGTTGAGCACAGCGCACCTTCCTAATCCTGCTGCACTGCCGGGGGCAAAAGAGGAGGCTCCTTGCTGCTACTGTGGATTTTCTTTTTTTTTTTTAATAATATATTTTTTCCCCCATCAATATACAGTGCTGACATAAGGGAGACTTAGGTGGATGCAGGGGAAGTGGGACGCTAGGAGGTGAGATCTATAGCACGGATGAGAGCGGAGAAGTTTTTTCTGATCTCACATCGCCCTGCTCTGCGTGGTGCTTCTTTCTCATGTTTGGTTTGAAATTCTCTCCCTCCCAGCCCCCAATTCCCCTGCATCTCTCCTAATTCTGTGGGTGCATACAAAGACTATATTATCAAGAGGCGATACTGCCTTTGGCGGGATTGCAGCGAAGAAAAGGATGCGATTGTAGGAAGATCACGTCTTGCTGGGTAAAGTGAAGAGGTGGATGAAACCCCCCCCCACAAACCAGCACTCTTCGTATCTGGTGTGTTGCTGCTGAACCTGGTTGTTATTCTGAGCCTTTCTGCAATGTGTCTTAATGATGCTGGGGCCCCAAGGAGGAATCAGCCCCCTCCAATTCCCCAGCCTGGAAAAGCTGGAGAGAAGCACAGATCTCGTGTGCTGGGTTGGTACAGCCAGAGCTACAAGCAGTTCTATACAATAGATTTACCCTTGGTCAATTTAATATTATATATTTTAATGAGCTTCATCTCTCCCCATTGTGTCTTTTTTTTGGTCATTTTTTATTTTTAAATCTCCAGTTGTTTTATATGGGTAGCTGAACAGGCTTAGGAAACTACAGGGTAGAAATGTCTTGGGCAACTGGGGCAACAAGGAAGAAGTGGAATGGGAAAGGAGGCTGGGGATGGAAAAGAAACCTGGGGAGGTGAGGTTGATTAACGGGAATGATCGGATCCAGAATAAGAAAACAAGGCCAGCGATCAGATCTCAGTCTCAGGACTGGGTAGAGATTTAAACTGTGCAGTACTCAAGATGTTGAGGTTTCTTGTTTTTTTTTTTTTAATATATTTTATTTTGGTGACTTGAGTCAACAGGAAGGGGAAAGCTGACCCTCTGCCTTGTGAACCTTTCCCCTTTTCTGAAGCTTTTCTTGGGCTTCAGTTACATTTCCAGGTTTGTCTGTGTTGGGATGTGCTGCAGCGGGGGGAGGAAAGGGGGGGATCCGGAGAGGTTTTATGGAGCGGGAGGAAAGGGTTGGAGTTAAAGAAGGGGAAGCAGAACACCGAGATGCTGTAATTCACTCCCTCTACCGGTGCCACGGAACCAGCCTTTGATTTCCCGAGTTCATTGCTCTTAGTCTGTATTTGAGAGCAGAATGTGAGGTAAGAATCAAGGTAGCAAAGTACTCCCGTTCATTGAACCTCCCTCTTCCTAAGTTAAATACCATTCTTAAGTGGCTGTAAATACACCTGGAAGTGTAAGGGCAATTTGTATAAACCCAATTAAAAGGGTCTCTTTATTGAAATTTCCTATTAGATTTTTCAAATTCATAGGCTTCAGCTGGATGCTTATCAAGGCTGAACCCTGAGCAGTGTGGGCTTTACACCAATGTTCACCCCTATCTCAGGGTAAAATCTGGAGTCTCGTGTGCTTGGTAGGTGGAGGAGAGAGTAAACAAGTAGTTCAGTTCAAAACGGTAACAATATCCTGTATTGTGTAGGATAACGTCATTATCTGATCACCTTGTCTGCGCTGAAATATCACACTTCATCTTTTCCCCTTCATAGCTTTCACCTTGGGATGCAAATGCACTTTGTCACTGTTGAGCAGTCTGGTTCATACGGTGCCTGGTTACCCTGGGAAGAGTTTCTGAACACGCAGCACAACTCACTTGGAGCGCTGAAAGGCTCCAAAGGGATGAGTGTTCACCGGGACATCGGGAAGGGATTTGGTTTGGTTTGGTTTGGATGTGTGCGACCCCGTTGGGAAGGGATGGGTGTCAGCGGTGCTGGGTGCAGCATGAGAACTCCTCTGAAGTAAATCTGCTCATGGGCCGAGGTCTCGAACATTAAAAAATTAAGGTTTAGTTCCATCATTACTATTTAGACAGAGATCCTCTGTGTTACCGAAGAGTTTATAATGGAAATTATAATTCAGATCTAATAGCTGGCTGCGAAAAAAATGCCTAAAGACAGCAGTGGATGTCGCAGAAATTGCTGGCTCTTAAAAACTTTTGAAAACGAAGCCATTTCTACCTGTTGCTTTTGAATTTAAGAATCCTGCTCTAAATCGTCGTTTTATCTAATGACAGGTAACACTAGCGACCTCTTTTCAGGTGAGAGATTGAAGTCGGTTTGAAGAATCTTTCGTTGGTATCCAAAGAGGAAATTTAACCTGTGTACAGAGTGTGTTTCCCTTTGAATCCTTAGGTTTGGGGCTGCTTTGTCAATGGTACCCGACTGACAAAAATCAGGTCTTTTCCATCTCCATTAGGTCATCCAGTGCTCTCCCCGGTGCTGCCCTGCTAAGGAATCTTTGCTGTATTTTATCAATATATTCCCTGCTGTAACTTGGTGCGTTGCTTCCCCGAAGGCAGGTGCCCAACATTAATGGGAGATACGTGCACTAGCAGAGGGACGTGTTGGATCATCAGCATCTGGAAATGCAAGAAGAAAGAAACGAATTAAGTAAATGAATAATAATATTAACGATGTTTTCTAAATCTCTCCTGTAGTGCAGTAGCCAGCGTAATTGCTTTAGTGCTTTGTGTGAAAGCCAGCAGGCTGATTGAGAAATAGAAACAGAATTATTCCCCTCCCTTTTTCCCAAACAAGCAGATAGCCATTAATAAGGGTTCTTTGTTTCCTAAAAATAGGCCCGTGATGTGTGAGCAGGCAAGGTTTGTGTATGTAATCAGTAAGAGCTACACTGCCGATGCATCCAATTTCCTCTAGTTTTGGGGATCAATCGGAGCATTTACAGTTGTGTTAATCGAAGTGGAGTTTCTCCCTCTACATATAAATATTGGTGTGTGAGGGAACCTACAGTGATCAATTTGACCTGTTTCTTCAACCCTCAATTTATCAACACATGATCAGACTGAAATGACGCGAAACTCTGCAAATCCTTTTGTAATCTTGAAAAGCGAATTTTTGGGGAAGGAATAATAATAAAGGCTTACATTTTAAAAGTTGAAACCAAAGTTTAAAACAAGAAATCCTTCAGGTTAGGTGATACCAGCAGGGTATATAACCTCTTGGTTTCTTTAAATCTTGTGGGGCGAGTTCAGCGATTGCAAGGTGTCGGGTACAAAAGGAGGCGGCTGCTGTTGGGAAATAAATGAATTTGTAAGATGAAAGGTTGTGTAAAACATTTGGGAGCTCGGGAGGTGCTGCAGACCTCGGTTGGCACCGCGAGCAGCTCTTTGGCTCATTGTGTTTCCTGCACTGGGTGGCTGCTGGGTCATTTTTTGGGACCGGGATGGAGAAGGGGGAACCTGGTGAGCGTTTTGCTGCCTGAAGCAGGCGAGCAAATTGATCAGCCGAGCCGTTACAGCAGCCGCTAGGGAGCTGTCTTTAGCTCGGATTGCACCGCTCCCTCCTCACACCAACAACAGCGCGCACTTTGTTTTCTTCAAGAATTTGTCGAGTCGGGCTGTATTTATAGAGTTACGGCTAGACAATGGTATTATCGCATCTCCTGTTAGCTTTTGTAACGGCCTGGTGAGCTGGATGGCACATTTTTTTCCCACAGAGGAGCTTTCCCATTTGGTTGTTATTCCTGCACCCCTTCTCCCCAGGATGCTCTCTATCTTCAATTGCCAAACCCTTTGTATCTTCTCAGAATCACCAGGGCTTGGCCATCTATTTTGAACACTCAGACGGAATTTTTGCCCAACTTTTTTTTTCCCCTTTGCACCAATAACTGTGTTGAACGCGTTGTCTCATTCACATTTCTCCTCCCAAACCTCTCTCCGCGCCCCGCTCCCCCCGGGCCGGTGCCAATAACACACCGTGATGCTTCCCAGCATCCTTGTGATTTATCAGACAGCGCCAGCAGGAACTGCTGAGCTGGGCTCTTTTTTAGCTCCTCCTCCCACCTCTTGTTGCACAAGTTTACTCGAGCGGTTGTTCTGCTTTCAAAGGTTTCTAGTGCCAGCTTCTGCCCGAGGTGGCTGCGAGCACAGCGGTTATTTTATAGGAATTGTTACGCTGCCACTCCAGCCGTTAGTAAAATCCGTCCTGTAGGATGTGGCCGTGCTCTGCAAACAGATGAGACAGTCCTGGGAACTCCAGTGCAGGAGGAGAAAGAAAATAACCAGAGGAGCACGAGCCAGGAGCTCCAGAGTTGTAATCTTAGTACGTAATACAGTTATCCCTTTCCCTTCCCTTTCCCTTAACCAAGTTGATTTAATGTCTTTGCTTCACTTTCAGTAGTCAGTTTTGACTACTTTTGGTTGGAAGCCTCCGGTTGGCTTCCATACTAACAAAGAGGAAGGAAATTGTGAAAGAAAAACGATGCAAAAGCTCATATTTTTTACTTATATCTTTAATTCACGAAAAATTGGACTTGCAACTCTTCAGCCTGATTTAGGTGCTATTTAGGAACCCTGCAGCCCGCCTGCTGCGCCAGGGAAGGCAGGATGTGATTTTAGGAGGAAGGATGTGAACACACTGTGACCTCCCACTGGAAAATGTCATCGGAGGTACTGGGCTGTGACTGGGAAGCAGGGCTGGGTGTCAGGGCTGGTTCAGAGCCCTGGGCACTGAAAACCCGGACCCTTTCTTTCCGTTTCAGGAGGGTTTTGTCTCATTTAGCAAATGGAAGAAAGTTGTACTCAGCTACCTTACTATTTTCACGATAACTCCTCAGTTTTGTGTCCCCCTTTGCTATTCCATGCAGGCATCGTGGCTGATGGGCAGAAATGGGAGTTACTGGGGGCACCAGTGGCAAACTGGCATTTTGAGCCCGTTCCCTATAGCAGCAGCTGAATGAATGAGTCCAACCCAGCGGTCTCTGGCAAAAAGCACTGGCAAACTGAGTATTAATTAAACAGCTGATAAAGTTTCATTTGGTTAATTTTCCCTGCAATAAAACACTAATTATAGCAAAACGAGAACATTTCTGAGCGCTGCAGCGGGATGGGACTGAAATGACGGTGAAAGCAGCCGGTCCTCCCACGCGCGGAATGAAACAGAGACACGATGCTTGCAGAGCCAAGGTATGAACTGCGTTCAACAGCAAGAGCAAGCGCTGGGCTTTGGTGGTTAAATCTTTTGATGAATCCTTTTGTTTTCCGTAAACAGCTTAGCAGCTCTATACTTAGGCTAATGTAAGAAAACTTCCACTCGACTGCATGATGGTGGTGGTGATTAGAAATGATTGGAAGGTGGTTGGTGCTTTCCACGAAAAGTCTAAAATTTAATAGTTGCAAAGATTTTCTGTCTTAGCAAGTGTATTTTCAATTATTGGGAGGAAAACCCAGCATTTTTTCCTGCCCATAAGTGCCTAGAGGATGAACAATTGCACTGCAGTATTTCTTGAGGCCAAACCATTTCCTGGAAGGAGCATAACTAATACTGGAGATAACTGTATTATGGCTGTTTCAGATTTTTTTGGTAGAGGATTTGATAAGAGTTTGGGGATCCAGAGACGGAACCAAAGATGAAATTGCAGGACATGAAGGAGTAGGATTGAGCAGTATTTCTCTAATTAATTTAATTAGTATCTTTTATAGTATTAAAAATACTTTTCAGTTAATTTTTTTTCGTCGCTACCTTGCCATTTTGCCAAGGTGGGCATTCAAGGGCAAGTCAATAATCTCATCTTGAAAGGCCTACATAATTCTTTGTGATAGGAAGTTCGGTTTTAACCCAGGTTTTCACAGCTGTGTTACAGTCTGTGTTGCTTTCCTAGGCCACCAAGTCCCTTCATCTTGACAGAACATACGTGTAGCCCGGGGACTGATACAGGTCAACCAAGCAAACGCCTGTAGGTTCACTCAGAGAAAAATCTACCTTTCCTACAACAATTAGCCCGCTGTTTGCTCGCTCGTTTGCCTGTGCTGTCAGCAGAAAGCTGTGTTGTTCCTCTAGCTTTGTTTCCTGCAGATGCCAACAAGCCCATGAGTTTGGTATCTCGCACCTTTTGCTGCTGCTTCTGTCCTGTATGGACCAGTGCGGCTTCTCAGATATTGTCATTCTCTGAGTATAGGCCCGAAGGCGGGAGAATGAGCTGCTGTCCTTTCAAGGTCTCTTTCAGTGTTAGTTTTTTAATGAGTAAGTGTGTTGCATCCTAATTTCAAGCAAATAACTACAATGACGATGCAGCGTTGAGCGTTACCGCCCTGGCAGAGGCATTCCTGGAAATGAAGCCTGTGATGTGGGCAAGGTCTTCCCAGATGTCACCAGGGTGCTGGTTCCACGCATGATTTTCTGTAAAGGAAACCCTGTTTTCGGTTGTCTGTCTCATCCTCTTTCCTCCCCCAGCCTGCCGTGGTGGTTGTTTCTCCTCTGAGGTTAAGCTACGGTTAGAGAGAATAAAATAATGAATGCAATAAGGAGAGGAAACTGGAGTTTCTTTTTAGCATTTCAATTTTATTTCTGTCAAATGACATTTCAGGAGTTGGAGCCTGTTAATGCTCTCTCCAAGGAGCAAGGTTTCTTTTGAGAGAAGAACTACAGGGAAATGCAGCAGCAACAACAAAAGTGCACCAGAATCCTTCAGACCTGGGCATTCTCTAAAGAGCTCTGCCTGTCATAATTTACACACCTTGCCTAATTCAGAGCACATGTCTCAGCTACAACAGGCATTCGGTAGACATGCTGCTGTCTTCCTCTCAGTGGGCCTGCTGTGAGTTTGTCAGCAATGCTGTTAACAATGACAAAGTAGTTCATCAATATATTTCTTTTTTATTTTTTTTTTTCCTAACACCAATATCCTAGAAGCAGCAGAAATCCCGTGCGCTGTTCCTGTGCAGCGTTCCCTCCCGTAGCCTTAGGGAGAACTGCAGTAGGTAATAGAGCTGCTGCTGGATGCCGAAACCTTGTTCTCCTTTAATCAAGAAATTGGCAGTTTGTCTTTTAATATAGCGCTATCTGGGGTTCGTTCCGCTATCCGTGAGCGAGATTATCTGGCTTGTTGGTTAGCTGTTCCATTAGCACGCAGCGCGGAGATTCTGCTGGGCCGAGGGCTGCGCTGCTCTGGAAGCAGCTTTAAATGCATTGCATATACGTCTACACACGTTCCACTCGTACTTCTGCATCCAGTTTTGCAGCACTCGTAGGTGTGGAAGGACAGACTGCCTTGGATGCACGGCCACGTGGTCCTGACAACCTAGCTTTCAGGACCAAGCCTGCTCTGTTTTGCCTGTGTTGCACACGACTAAGTTACAAAGTCCTTCTGGATCCAGAAGCACTTGCAAATATGATGCAGAGATAGCTGAGCTGGCTCTGCAGGAAATCCAGCTGGATGATTGCATTTCATGGGGTTTTTTCCTACCACTGCAATATCGAATGCCAGCTGAATTGCGCTTTATAATCCAAAAATCATCACTTGCATTTATCCATGGACCTTTAAGCTGCCCATTTGCCTCAGTGGGAATGATGGGAATGGATTAGAGATTTGTTGAATTTAAGGAATGACTTAAAGCCACCACCAACAGAAAATTCAAACGTAGCTGAAAAATTATTTTGGAAGCTGGAACAGGTTAGAGAGAAGTAGAAGAGATTTGGATAAGAGTTCTGTCCAGCCTGAAAATTCTGATGAGACTCCTGCTGCACAATGAGCTGCGTGTTTCATCCTAGAGGAACTATGTAAAGGTGGAAATGGGTAAAAAGGTAGAATGAAAGAATATAAAATAGCACGTGGCTTGGAACAGGGGCATAGCTTATTATTGATTAAGCAAAGAGAATATTCAATGGAATGGAAAGACTGCAGACAAAGAAAGAAATAGGATTATTTTGAGGTATAGTTGGCTTCTAGCATGTGTTCCCAGTCAATATGACAGAATTCATGATTATCAGGGCTTATAAATATTCTGTAAGGATGTGATGTTGAGGAAAGTTTTAGGAAGGACATAGCTAACTGCTTGGTGAGCTCTGCTGCTAATCGAGAACTCTGTAATCGTGCATTGCAGGGTTTTGTAGAGGGCTGATCATAGGATTTGAAGGGTCGAATGTCGTGTGTGATGTGGCAACACCCCTGACCAAGGCTCGTGTGCTTGGCAGAGCGGCTGAACGAGCCCTCTTAGCAACAGATTGCAAGACCAAGTTGAGCAAATAAAGCACGGTGGGAGATAATAGATAAGGCAATCCGTAGTTTCACCTTTTTTCAGTGTGAAAGTGTGACATAATCCATAAGGTTTATTTTATCGTCAGTCTCCATTTGTGACGTGGGTCTGAGACGGCCAGGAGCCCACGTGCAACCCTGCCAGCTGAGCGGTGTGTGGAACACGTTTATTGCAAATTTACTGGCCGATAAAAGGATGAATCCCACGGTTTTCCTGTTGCTTTTATGAATGCTCCGTTGCTCCTCAGTTCTCAGTTTCTGGTGCTGTCCAAGGCAGGACTGGAGCGGACTGGGCAGCCTGGGAAACGGCCCCTCGGAGCTGCCCAAGGAACCCTCTGCTCCGTTCACCTCCTCCTTCCCCCTCCCCGCTGCCCAAGGAGTTTGTCTGACTCACGTCTGGCCTTTACAACATGTGGTAAGAGTTAAGAGGAGGGGAAAACGCAAAAAAAAGAAGGAAAAAAAAAAAAAGGTGGGGGAAGGGTAAGACGCGAAGGTTCCGCAGAATTTAATAAGACTGCTCAGAATTTATGCTAAAATCCTACAGTGAAAATACACACCCCGCCACCCCCTGTCCCTGGTGGGTTTTGCAAGTTTAGAGCCAAGAAATGTGAAATTTGGGTGGAGGTGTCAGAAAAGATATGGAGGTAGGGCTTGCAGGTAGGAAAAAAAAGAAGAAAGGGGTGTTAAAGGAATACAAAGTTAAAGCCTGGGCTTGGTGGAAATAGTCTTAAAGCTGTTGAAGTCACATTCCGTGTTGCACCAGCTGGAGGTCTGTTCCTCTCCCAGACAGTGGTTGGGAACATTGATGGAACTTGGACTTGGCTGCAATGTTGGGTGTTTAAGGGAATAAAATGGATATTGTTGGAGCCAAAGTTGCAGAATCCATGTTATTTCAATCCCATCCATATTTTTCAGACCCGTAGAAGACTGTTTGGAATTGTTTCTAAATACAAGGATTTGTTCAAAAATACAGCTCAGCTGCAGAAGTTTCAGGCCTGGATTTACTCGGTCCCCGGCCTTTCCGGTGCCTCGATCCACAGCTGATGGGCACTGATCTCCAGTGTGTTGCTAAGCAGGGTCTTAGTGCTGTGCTTGTTAGTGCAGATCCTACATGGAGAGTTTTTGTTTTCCCTCGGATGTCTTAAGGACACATTTGCTTGTGTTACCTCTGTGTGGGCTTTTTGGCTGCTCACGTACTAATTTGTTGACATAAGAATATAACTGTCTTTTCAAGCAGCATCTGCTTGTCTTTCTTCCATGAATTCTGCATATTTTCTGCTCTGTTTTTCCAAAAGCCGCTGGGCCTACATCCAATAACCTCTCCCCAACTCTTCCAAAAAGTGTTTCCGGCAATTGCCCAACAGCCTGAATAAAGATGAGGAAAAAAGGGACTTGTCTGCATGAGAACGATCATAACGGTGCAACAAATATGAATAAAGCAAGCCCCCTGCCCCCAGCAAAACATGTTATCAGTGGAGTCTGATGGAGTTTAAAAGCCAGTCCTTGGGGTACAGTTGCAGCAGCACTATAAAATCAGTCTGAAATCTTCTCGCTTAAGGCTTTGATTTGTGTTTATGTACAGTACATTAGTTTCAGATGGTGCCTCTTTCCCACTGCAGAGCTGGTGAAGTTACCCAAATCTTGGACGAAGACGTAGCTCAATGTGCCACTGAAGGTGTGTTTAAGCTGGGCTTAGCTGGCTTCTACAGGCAGCCCCAGGTAAATGCTGCTCGTTGCATTTTGCCAACTCTGCTCCGAGGGAGGTAACCCCTAAAAAGCAGCAACATGAAGGGCTGAGGGCAGAAAGTTTGAAACCTCACAGGTCGGTTTGTGAGAGCTTGTCTGTCAGCGCATTAACTCGGGCAAGCTTCTTGATGAAAACCAACTGAACGATAAATGAAGTATATAAAGCATGAACTTGCGTGCTACCCTTGCGCTTCGCGGGTTGTGAATATGGATCATCGCGCTCCTTTTGAAATGAGATCAGTCTCTTCAGGCAGTGCCAGATAGAGCTCTTAATTGCCCCGTTGTAATGTGTTATTCCTTTGCTAATAGTTTGAGTTATTTCTTTGTTAACCTTTACACAGCCAATAACAAATTAAACATCATTATCTGAGTTTAAAATAGGCTGTAAATCTTGAAGCCCTGGTTAATACTCAGGTACTTACAACGAGGGAGCAATAAAAGGGCATTTAATGACACTCTGAAACGCAACGTGGGAAGTGTTATAAGCAAAAGAGAAGAAAACAGGGCAGTTATGAATTGTCCATGGAAAGATAAGTTTACATAGATGACAGTGTTTGTAAAATGCGTCTCTTTCTTACCAAATTATTCACAAATAACATGGTTCCAATGCTCTAAGTTGCTTTGACTTGACAAAATCTAAGGCATATAGTAAAATTTTCAATGAAATCGCTTGATGTTCTGCAAATAACATTAGAATGAGAAATAGCATTGGCATAAGAGATTTGAAATTTTGATGTGCTCTCTATTAGGAGTATTTATTGCTCTCTCTATCAAACCAAAGGCCCAGGCACAGCCAGCTCCCGTTTTCCGAGGGTGATGCTCTTCTTGGTTTGTGTAAAGGTGTCGTGTTCCATGAGACTTGGATGTCAATGTTGGATGTGGGCTAAAAATGTCAGTGCTTTCAACCTGGAAGATGGCAGGAGAAATGATGGTGATGAGTTTGGAGGGCATTTCCCCTCCGGTATTGAGAGAACAATTCCCTCACAGATGTGCTAATAATTCGCTGCTTGCAACTGCACACATTGGCCTCTTCCCTGCTACCCTGCAAAAAAATAACGGCAAGAAACCACAGAAAATATGTAGAAAAGATTGACTGGCATGCACAAATGCAGTTATGGGTGTATTAGAAGAAAGAAAGATCTTGCTAGTAGTCTTGGAATGACAAAAGGTCAGTAGAGGTGGCCTTGATGTGAGACTGTATTTGGCTCCCTTGTTCCCACCTTGGGCATAAGGAAGGATCAAAATCATTTGATTTTCCTCAGCATTACATTCACTTCACTAAGGCCGGGAGCAAGAGAGTTAACAGACATTTAGCTCTATATCCTTGGAACTGTAGAGCGAGCATGTGTATATGTACACACACTACAGTTTTTGCTTGTTTGGAGCACAATCCTTTAAAAATCTGGCCAGTCAGCAAAGTCTTTTGGTCTTCTCTTCATTGTGCCTCAGGGTGGGGACCTGGAGCGGGGCCTTTTCTGTGCTGGGAGGCTCCCGGTTCCCATCGTCTCTAACCCTGCTTATCCAGGGGAACCTGGGTTCCCCTGAGATGGTGGATAAGTGGGATTTATACTTTTATATGAGCTGGCCTGGCAGAGTTTTCAGTGGAATATAATGAGAGTCTGTGCAAGTTGGGGATGGGGATGTGTGAGAAAGAAACCCTTTCAAGCTCAGTATATGCCTTAATGTTTAAAATGTTTGGTTTTTTTTACCTTTACACTTGTAATTTGTCTTTCTTGGGGAGCTGGCTCTGATGATGTAGCCAGATCCCAGTTTAGGAACTGGGTCATTACATTTCCCTACCTTGGGTTCCTGATGAGGTTACTGAATAACATCTGTCCTCTGTGCCGTGACCTGGCTGGGTTTAAATACATTCTGTGCCATATGTGACTGCGTTTCTATAGGGGGTAACTCCTGCTTCTTCTTGCACCCACTTGAAGATATTCCTTCACCCATATTTCCTTCAGAATCTCTAAAGATGAAATGCACTGCAGGTTGGCTTGTGCAGAGGAGCATGTTTGTCTTTGCTGTTGGAGATGGTGCTTTTGCTACCACCAACCTAAGCCAAAGATGAGAAAGATGTGGGGAGAGGCCAGATCCTGGAGATGTGGGCAGCTCTTGTGACCTCCTGTGTCTCCATAGGAAGCATTTGCTGGGTTGTGCCCACAGACAGGATTTTTATTTTTTTTTAAAGGTGCTTGTTTAGCTTTTTAACTGTTTAACACCTGTCATCTTTTATTGCAACTTGGAAATACTTTTTAAAAGAAAGACAAAAGATCAGCTGCTTGGTTTTGAGCCTTGTACAATCAAGTAATATGGAGTTTTCATTTTACCTAAAACAGAACATAGAGGACTCGATGGCAAAAGTGTGGTTGCCCTTAATCCTACTGTACTGCAGTGATATAGAGATAAGTGAAGAAGGCCTGAGAATCTGAGCTCTCCACTTGCCATAAAGGGCCAGAAACTCTGTGAAGTCGCCTTTAGCGGAGCTTCTTGATGCTGCTTGGCTCGGTTATTTATTTTTCACTCGAAGGGACTTTGGGAAGTTTGTGGTGCACAGGGGGCAGCGGATGACGAGGAGCTGGACTCTGGGCATCATTAAAGGTGTCAAAGGTCGGCGATCTCAAAATTGACACACTTGACCCATTTCCTTGCCGCGCTGGACCTTGAGTCTGGAGTGAGTTCCCCTGGGGACAGCGCCGTGGGTTTGAAGCTGAATCTTCAACCCTTTCTTCCCATGAGGTGTATAATTCGATATTTATAGCCTTTCTCTCCAACAAGGTCTATGGCACCGCAGGGACCCATTCGGTAAAGAATGCTGATTCCCTTTATGAATTTTTGATGGGGGAGGAGGAGCAAGGGAGGCCACAAGGGGAACTTGTGAAATGTTAATATTTTTTTCTTTTTAGCGACGTTCCGAACAGCCCCTCTAATTGCGTTTGCGAGGACAAAGTTGCCTGAATTTCCCTTCTCTTCCCTTGCCCCGTTCTTGCCTGCAAAGCAAGAAAACAGAAACTACCATCTCCGATTCCACAGATTTCTCAGCTGCTGTCCTCCTCCGAAAATCAAGACGATTGGTAAACAGGATCTTTTCCTTGAATACACCGAAATGAGGCTCCTTTTGTCCGGTTTATTTTGGTGGTCCATGGGGGTGGCACTCCCGGGACTGGGAGGGTCTGACTGTGTTTCAGTGCAGAGGAGGAAACGAGGGGGTTGCTTTTCCTTAGTGTGTATGAATGCACATTACTCAGCTGGAATTTTTCTTCTTCCCATCATACACACAAACAAATGAACACCCCTGCCTCCTTTTGTAAGGGAAATGTTCACCGATGTGACTTCAACCAGAGTTTTCATCACAGAGGGTGTCTTTTTTTTTTTAATGTAATTTAAACAGAGCTTTGCGTAAATTTGATTTTGTGCCCTTTCCTGTTCTTATGGGTTTGGGTTTAATGTTAGTTTTCTTTTGCTTTGGGTGACGACTTGTCCATCATGTAACAAGAGGAACTACTGAAGTTTAATTTTTGGAAGAGAAAAGGGCAAATGTACCCAAATTTGCATCAGTAAGAGAAGCCAGAGTTAGATCTGGTGAGAGAAGGGAAATGGTGATACAGGTGCTCAAATGGTGATTTGCGGGGGGAAGAATACATCTGATTCTTAGAACAAAAGACATGATGAAAGGCGTGTGCATCTGAGAGATGGTTCGGTATGGTTTGTCATGGGCGACGTTCTCGTTGAGGCAGGGAGCTGATGAAATAAATGCCGTGCTCCCAGCTCGGTGCCCAGGCTGCTCGCCTGGCTGGCCAGGACACTTCTCACCCTTTCATCTTTCTCTCACCTACTGAGATTGCCCGAGTGTCTGTGGTTAAGTGCCCAGACCAGTAAACTTCCTGGCTCTGACTGGGACCTCCTGCTGGTTTTGCCTTACAAACAGCAATAACGCGCCCCAGCCCGGCCGGCGCTCACCTGAACTTGGTGGCTTTGGACTGAACCTTCAGGCCGAATATTGGCGCGCTCCTTTTACTGCTGTGAAATAAGTATCCGTGATGTATGGCAATGTGAGGACCTGGCCCACGTTTCCCCCTCTCCCTTCATGTTCTGGGGGAAGGTGTCAGACAAGGCAGTTTGATGGTTCTTCGGATGCAGCTCGTTGGTGGGTAGAGCTGTTTTCTTAGCTGAACGGCACAATTAACTAGTGAAGCTCATTGCTGTGTGGTTTTATTGAGGATAAGCCCTTTGTATCGCGCAAAATAAAGTTCTTAACGGCAGAATTCAAATAAAAAGAAAATCCCTCGCCTACCTCTTCGGACAGGGCTACTGATACAGCTGCCTACTCGTTCTGGTTTAATTAGTGTTCTGCTTTCACTCATGTTCCACCTCTTCCTACCGTGACGTAGAGTTTTGTACTTGCTTTAGAGTCATGTTTGAATGTTCTCATCTGGATCTGTCCCCAAAAACCTTAACCAGTTGCTTCCTCCTTTAGTGCCAATAGGACTTGTTCTCTATGAGCCGTGAAGCCCCCAAGATGATGGAAAATGATGCTGCAAAGCCCTCTGTCGAAAGCTTTGCCCAGTGTGAGGAGCTGAGCCTCCTTTTCCGTGCACGGAGATGCAGACATCGCTGTGATTAGGGAGATAACTCCAAACGCCAGTAGGGGATTGAGATTTCGAGACTATTAATGGCTTTTTACTTTGGATGGGGAAGGTAATAAATTTAACATCTGTAACGTGTTCTGCTTTTCCTATTGATTGACTCATAAAACAAGAGTTGTGAAAACAGAGGCAATTACCAACTCAGCCTTGATCCTGGAGGCGCTTAAAACACAGGCTTGGCTTTGCTGCGGTGGGAAGGCAGCCAGGGCCTGGAGTTTTGGGGTCTTAGTGCTGAGCTGGGGGGTCAGGAGGCTGGAAAGCAGCAGATTAAGATACTTTCTCTGCCTCCCATCAGGGTGTAAAACTTAATGGGTTGGATTGGCTGCTTTTTGATTCCGCCTGTTAGGTGCTATATTATCAAACTTGTTAGATGTCATGCTCTCCAGCAGCTCCTTTCTGTATAATCTTTATCCTCATTGCTCTTTGCAGTGTCAGCCAAGCTTTATTTTTAGTTCGTTTTCTCTTCTCGGACTGGTCCTCCAGAATTTAACTTTGTTCCAACACTTGCATCCTCTTATCTTCAAATATTTCTCCTTTGTCCCGTGCCTTACGTGTGCTCCCTGTTTCCCTGCATGGCCAACACTCACTATCACAGCTTTGTACACCTGTAGCGATCACCTTGCGAGGTACATTTGACTGTCTGACTTTTCTTCTGATGACGTGGGATTCTTTTCCGAGAAGCTTTAGTGCTCCATTACCTTGAAGAATCACAGGCTCAAGGTCAATCTTAATTTCTTGTTTCTTGCTAACTGCGGGCAGCATCCTTCACCTGGTAATTTGTGCCCATGCCCTTGACATCAGATTTAGTTTTTCTCCTTTCATTTCTCTACATTTTTGTTTTGCCTTTTCTTGCTACTCTCTCGCTGTCTTTCTAGATCCCTCTTTTCTCTCAAAATAACCTTTAACTTTCATGATGAGCCACCTTGATATTGTATTGGTTGACTTCATCTTCCTTCCTTCTTCTTTAGTATGTTGGCTTATGAGTTTGCATAGTAAACCCTACGGACAAGCGGTGTTTGTGCAGTATATTGCCAGGCATGCTTAAATTTCTGCCGGTGCTTTGCAAATATTTGCAAAGGGTTGCTTTACATTGCAATCTTGTTGGGAACAGTCTATAGATGTAGAAAGCTTTTAGTGTTAGCAGAGATAGACAACAACTTTCCTACCTAATAAAAGCAGCTGAATATAAAAGCCTTCACACAAATGTGTTAAAAGGAGGCTGTTAGGACCTCTTAAATAAAGCACCCAATATAATTATAGTGAAGTAGGCTATTAAAAACATACATTCCCATCCTGATGAAAGTAGGCTAATATAAACATGGATAAAACCCACACCATTACAAAGGTAGACACGGTTCTACAAACACCTATATAAACCTCCCATCATAATAAACGTGAAGCAGACAGCAAACATTTAACAGAAGCCTTGTTCACCATAATAAAAACAAATTAGCCAGGCAAACACCACAGGCGTCTGTCAGTAGGATCCCTGCTCTGTTTTGAGTGTCTTGGAGCATCTTGGTTCCCACCAACCATCTTGCCATGCGGCTGCACAGCAAATTGCTCGGGGATCAAGCCGGGCATTTACCAGTCGTAAAAGGCAAGGCTGCTGCCTTTGGACGGGTGGTTAATGCTCCTGCCATCCTGACCCTGCTGTAGCTTCAGCCTAATGTGTCTCAGGTTCTTTCTGGCACGTCTGTCCGTCTCCCTGTTGAATCTACCACTTCAAAATGACAGCGGGTCAAAGCCGCTTTACTGAAGCGACTAGGAAAAGGACAGGGAAATGAGGATGAGGAGAGAGAGGCAAATTCACTCGTGGGTCTTCTCTTCTGGTCATTATACTGGTGTTGCATCCTCCTTAGCCTGGCACGGAGCTGGTGGGGTGAAGTGCCACAAGTGTTTTAATGCAGAGATGCTCACAGAGGCTTCGTGAGCCCGTCACAGCTCCCAGATGGTCGTGGCTTTCCGTTTCCAAAGCAAGACGTGAACCATCATCCCCCAGCCACCGATATTTGTGCTGCATCTACGGCCTTCTGTTGTATATGGATAATAACCCACTATATCTGCTTAAGCTGGTAAGCTCTTCATTGTTAGAAATGCTGGTGGGAGGACAGAAAAGCACCCCACGTATTGTTATACCAGTATGGACGTGTTGTATCGGTTCATTGTAGGAAAGCGTTGGAATCCAGTGTTTGTCAGAGGCCAGTACTTGCCCTAGTGGGACTGAGCGTATTATCTGCTGTGACAGGGGAAAAGTGACCATCTGAAGTTGAAATTTAATGCTTCAATGGCAGCTTTCAATTCTGTACTTTATCACAAGCTTCCTCGGTGACTTTGGGTTACTTCTTTCCCTCCACAAGACTGAGTTTTCCTGTCTATGAGTTGGTTACTATGGTACTTTTCATACAACCAGTAGATGTCTGGGTTGCTAGGATTCAGTGCTGATAATTTTTCAGTACGGATTGGCAAGAAGGATCTTAAATGGACTGGAAATCGAACGTTTAGTATGTATAAATATTTTCCATGGTTTGTTTTGAAAATGGTTATCTGGCTGAAATCCTGCTCTATTATTTCTGAGGAGCTATCACTGTTTTCAATTTAATCTCTTCCCAGCTTTCCGTACTGTTAGTAAACACAAAGTACCAGCTCCTGATGGTAGTCAGCAGTGAGTTACTGCTCTGGGTTCTTTTCTTCAACTCCAGCTTTGGAAATATCTCTTTTCTCTCTTCCCTAATTGGATATCAGTCAAAAAACGACGCGGTCCTGGGAACATGAGATGTTAATGTGCGGTGAATGAGCACCTTGAGACTGAGCCCTGCCGCTGGACTCATCTGGAACTGCTTACACAGGGTGCACTTACGGGGGCTGAGCCTTAATGCAGGGCTTTAAAAGGTGGCACCCAAAGAAATCCTCTGAATGTCTCAACAAGCTGATGCTGACGAGTTCTTTGCGTTAGGGACTTATGGCCGAGTCCAAATCCTTATTCGGCGTGTTAGGCAAATAATTATAGAGAATTTTTATCTTGATACTTCGCTCAGAGGTATCCATTCATAAAATATTTACAGTAGCTGCAGAGAATGCAACAACCGTTTGTTTTTTCTTTTCTTTTTCTCCTTAGCACCATGACTCTTGTTACCATAGAATTGTAAGGATAAAAATCGGGCTTTATATTTTTAGCGAAGACGCTTCCAAGATGAAATTATTTTTTTTTTCCCTGTAAACTTGTGCAGTTTTTTTTAAATATACAAAGCCTGGAAATTTCAAGCTCTGGAAACTATGTAAGAATAACTACAAAATGCAAGAAAATGTGGGGAATCATACCCAAAGAACAGGCCATTTTTGCAGCTAACTCCTATTTGTCGTGTTGCCCAGAACGTTGTGAGCGCATCTAAAGGTGTCAAACAGCCCCTCGGCATCTACGGGAGTCAGAAAACTGAGCACTCGAACCGTGTTTAATAGCAGCCTGTGATGGGACATTGCCAGATTGCCTAAATTCCACTCATTTGGATTCTGAAGCGGGGAAATAACACGGAAAAAAACTGCACGTGGTTTTTAAGAACTATATTAAATAATGATTTAATAATTTTAACCGCATCCTATTGAAAAATTAACTTATTTCGTGAGGCACATGATGCAATGTGATTTATCTCATGAGAAGTTTATTCATTAGAATCAGAAAGAGCATGTCAGAACTGATTTATACCGCAAATTAGTTATAGATGTGTGTACAGTTGTCTATTTTTAATGCGATATTGGTTTAAAGATTATTTAAGAATCTCATAGAGATTTAAGCCAGAAGCATCCATTAATTTTTTGGATTTCAATTGTTACTTTTCATTGGTAGCTATGCAAACTCTGAAAAACATTTCTGAGAAACCATTATTATTTAAATACAAATCCGTGTCTTGCTCGTGTTTTTAGAATATAGATACATTTTTGTATAGGCTCTAATTGTTTCTTTTGAAAGATGACATTGATGCAAGGTAGTTAGCAAATGCTTGCGGTTCTTTTTAATCCTTTTGGAAATGATTTTGGAACAAATCTCACAACCTATTCTGGAAATGCCTATTTAGGTAAAGACAATAACACGTGTGCACTCGGCTGCCTTTTCTCAGAGTTATTTTGCATTAAAAGTTCGAAGTTCTTTCAGGCAGAGGTGGGTTGGGTGGAGTATTTAAAATGCATGATTTAATTAGTGAGCATATTGAATGAACACACAATACACGTGTTAGAGAATGGAAACAGCGATTCTAATACGGATCCTCAGTTAAGGTGTGCAAACAGTTCCTTGTGAAAAGATTCCTCTTCTACTGACTTGCTTAAATCATTATTTCTTTTGGAGCGAATAATTTTCCTGCCTAATTTATCAGGCAAACCCTGGTAGTCTGTAGCTGGAAATAAGCGACTCAACCCGAATACGAATGTTGGGTTTGGTGATACGTATTTTTCATAGAATCAGACTAATTTAGCTATTGCTGAATTTCCAAAACACGAGCTGCTTTGTTCTAGGTGCCTTCTGAACGGTCCAGAAAAAAGGGTTCTTATCCTAAAGAGTTCCTAATTTTGCATGATCTAAGACCATAAGAAACATGGGAATTGTTCCCACCCTCAGCTTTCACAGGAGCAGTTGGCGATGGATTTACTTCCAGCTGGAGATCGGTAGCAACTTTTATTTGTATTTTTTTCTGGTAGATTTGGGTCGTGACTTAAAAGAATGAAACCCTAACATCTCGGAGAACCAGGCTACCTCGAATTAATCTTTTTGCCTCTGGATTTCTCGTTCCCAGTGGCCGAGGCTGTTTCTCGGCCGCGGTGTCAGTCGGTAACGAGGGGGGAGGCGCAGCCGGTAGCTCGATTGTTCTGGATGAACTATCAGCGACCCACTGGGAATACTGGTGCCTTGACCTCTCTGCCCCTCAAAGTGCTGAGTGTGGAAAATGGGAAGTCTCCATGGACCTCAATATGCGCAAGATGTCAGAAAAATGCAGTTCTTGGAAAACTGTACCTTTTTTTTTTTAAGGTTGCATCGCTGTGCTAACATTATGGGGTTTCCTTCTTTTTGTTATTTTTTTTTTTGGTCCCCAAATGCATGTTTTGCTTTTTTTCATCCCATCAGTAACGTTCACGTTTTTACTGCGTTTAGGGTGTTCACAATTGTCCCAAGAGGAGAAAAATGGCATAAAGGATTTTAAACAGAGTTCCATTGCAGAATGGGATCCGATTTCTTCCTCTGCCTCCACCATGGGGCTGGGATCTCTTTTAATAATGTCTTCACCACGGTTAGCCAAAATCTCTGCTGAACTTGAGTAAACTTCCTACAGCTCCTTTTGGACTCATTAAGGGCCCAGCTATATTTCAATTTTGATATTTGGGTGTTTCCTTGGCAACCGTTTTTTCATTTGGCCACATGGAAGGTCATGGATCATACACTTGCTTCTCTGAATTCCCGAGTATTGTTCGGTGTAGTAGAGCAGCCCGAAAACCCTTCGTAAGAACGAATCTGATTGCAGACCTGCTGTTTGTGACTCATGGTGCAATTTCAGATTTATAAGCGTTTCCAGATTTTTTGCCAATATCCAGAAACGTGTACGGTGAGCACACAACTTGCAGAAAGTTTAGTCAACAGTTTAAGATTTCAGTTAGTGAGCCAAGATTTTTTTCTTTCTTTTTTATTTTTTCCCCCTCCTCTTTTGCGGACAGGAGGGTGTATTCAGTTCCAAGTTTATACAGCGCGTCTCTTTGGGGTTTGCTTTTTTCTGATAACCATTCATCCTCTGAACACACCTGCCCTTTCTCTTAATGCTACACATGTTTTTTCTCCTGTTCCAAACACTGCGTGTGATGCTGTGTATGGACTTAGGAGCTGAGAATAAAAGTTCATCTTAGGCTGGCTTGAAGAAATTCTTTTTTCATTGCGTGTGCTTTAGTTTCTGTACCTTGAAGGAAAAAAACCCCAAACTTAAGAGGGACTGAAACTGGATTTTTAGAGTCTAAATGATTTGCTGTTCCAACAGAAAACCTTTGTAGTGCGTTTGCTAAACTATTATTAACGTTCCGTAGTTTTTGCTGGGGTTTCATGGGTGGGTCTTGGAGCATCTTCTAGAGGAGGCACACTAGTTTTTTAGTTTGAAGGGTTTTGACATGGATGATATTTTTTTTAAGATGCTGTGCTTAATGAGATGTAATCATTCAGACGCGCCAAAAAATTATTCATTAGCTGAAGAAATCAACAAACAGTCCATATAGGTGAAAAAAAAAATGCACTGTATCCACAAGATCCTGTTCTTTTACTCTTGAAACAGGATCAATTCTTACTGTGTGAAGTCTGCTACTTGAAAATAAAAATACGAGAAGGATGCCAAAGGAGTAACACATTTCTGAGGTCTACAGGAAAGGCAAAGGGCTTCTCTCTTTACCAGGCTCACTTTATGTCTTCCTGAAAGTTTAAATCACAACTGCTTCTGGTTTTCAGCCCGTTCAGTATCATCAAAACAACGTAACGAGCCCCCAACATGAAGGAAAATCAGGTTTATCGTGCACCATTCTAAAAATAGCATCATATATATTCAATATTTTATTAAAGGACTCTTAAAAAAGGTATTTGAATTCTTCATTCCTGCAGACTCAATCTTTATTTACCTGAGAGACCAAACGTCTCCGCCGGTGGTTTTCTGGTGTTGTCGGTAAATACCGACCCCTTCCCCGCAGGGCTGGGTTAGCGCTGCCCCTGGACCCCCGGTGCTCCTTGGTGTGATGAGGTGTCCGTGGAGCTGGGGAGGATTAAACACACAAACCACCACTGAAATCGTATAAGTGGGGTGTTGTGTGTGTACTTGCACTTGCAGCTGTGTAGAAGTGGGCTTGATCCTCGAGATAAAGAGTTCTGGCAGGAATTATTTATAGCTCGGACCGTTTTGTCGTTGCCTTTTATTTTCCACAAGAGCCAGAATTTGTGAGGATCTGCCTTAACTTTCAATTTCCTGGGTTTTGTCAGCTTAAGCCAGACACTTAACCTTATTTAAAAGTGTTTTTCTTTATTTAACTTCTTTTTGGGTTTTGTTGAGGAGGAAATGTTATGGAAAATTGAAAAATAGACTTGGCTCAAACAATATCAAAGACCAAAGTGATTTTTCAGTTTGCTGAAACAAAGGGGAGGTGAAAAATGCTGATTTTTTATCACTACTCCCCCAGAGAAAAAGGGGAGGTTGGGGAAGGAAAATTGTCTGTGTTTGGCTTTGCAAATACAATTCTAAAATCCAGGTGTATAATTCAAGTCAGTGGCTCAGAAAACTGTAGATATTACAGCATGAAGCGCGTAGATCTGTTGGCTTAGAGGTAGTAACAAAAAGAAGAGGAGGGGTTTTTTGGTTCATGAACCTCCAGGAAGCGACATCCGTTAACTTCATGAAATAAGGAAACAGTTCCGGGTTCCATTGCGTTTTGTCGTGGGCTGTTTTTGTGACTGGAAATTGATGATATCGAAGAATGCGTGTAGGACGTTTTTTTAAAAATAACTAAATAGGCAGGCTCAGAAAAGCCAAGCGTTGGCCTTGCTGCACCTCAGCTCCCCGCACATGGAGAAGGGTAAGAGCACTTCTCTACTTAAAGTGGAGAAATTCCAAGATTGCTGCAGTTAAATGCTGAAGAGGAATGGACGGATAATTCTGGTTTTGCAGCAATAATCGGTATTCTTTCCACTGCGGCACTAACAACGCTCAGTTGATGTTGGAAGGGCCGTGTCATTGGGGATGGTGTTTTCTCCTGAGTTCGTGGGGCCTGTGGCACATTGGGATCCTGCCCGTGCTGATGGTCTTGGGATTTTCTGAACCACAAACTCAAATGGGCCAAAAAATTCCCTCCGCAGCCTTTACCAAGACTAGAAGTGCTCCAAAAACTGTATTTGAGCACCGTATCCTTCCTCCCAGAGGCGTGAAACCGCGCGAGAGGTGACCCGTGAGCGGTCGTGTTTGTTGTGGGCTGGTTTATTAGGGCAAGAAAAGCAACTCTCCTCGTTTGCGAGTCTGAGGAGAGCTTAATTAAACTGATTTTGCTGTTACTTAAAATACGCCTCCACCTGCTTCTGTGGTGCTTTGAGAGGCTCCTGTTCCCAGAAGGCCGGGGCAGATGGGGGAAAACGAGACGAGAGTCGTGTTGCGAGTTGGTTTTTTCATCCAGGGTTGTGAGTCTTGGGCCTGTAGGTTTGGATTCAAATATCTACCTGGTGGAGAGAAATTCAGGTGACTTTCACAGGCGAAATTCCCCAATAGTGGCAAATTCTGCGTAGGCTCCAAAAATTTTTTTATTCGAATGAAACGTTAGACGTTTTCAAAATGTAGCGTTTGTAATTTATTTCTTCACAGCTTTTTAAAGTAGTCCTTAAGCAATTATTTTTGCTCCTTGTTTTTCCTCTTCTGGAATTTTTAGATAGAAAATTGAAATTAGGGAAGAAAACAGGAAAAGGGATTAAAAAAGGAATAAAATACTGTCTGTCTCACTCTTGCCCAAACACAGGAAAAATTTGAGAGAGAAAACACCCTTAATGAAACATTTCATCGAGGGTATTCTTTAGTTAAGCAAGTAATTTAAAAAAACTCCCGTTAGCTCTGATTTTACAAGAAGTTATTCCTTGTACAGCCTGATCTGGCCAAATTTCAGTGTCGTGTTGCAACATAATAACTATTGAATAATAAATTGTACGCGACGCGTGATTATATATGTTCACATTCCACCTGTAACAACATCAGTACCACCACCAATGAATGAAATGAAATCAGTTGAAGCATCGCCCTTAAAATTAATTGTTGGGTGTGAAAAGCTGTAGTTTTGATGAAGCGGGGTTTTCTGGGGGATTCTTGGTTTTGTTGAACTCTCTGTAGGAGGCAGGTGAAGAGGCCGAGTTAACACAAGTTAAGCCCAGCCCAGGGTTTGGGGTCTAGCGAGTGTTTGGAGCAGATTTTTGAAGCCACCTGGTGCGATGCTGAGGAATTGCAGATGTGAGCCCGATCCTCAGCACCCAGGTGAGCAGCAGGAACACAGAACCACGGACAGGGTTTGGGTTGGGAGGGACCTTCACAGCTTCATCCGCTGGTCCAGCGGCCGGAGAGCCGCTGCGGTGACTTGGGTCAAGCTTTATCTGTAGCAAATGGTTGTCTTAGCACACCCTGCAATCAACATTTAATTACTCTAAAAGCTTCTTAATGTGAGCAGTTCCTTTTAGAACTGGTGGGGACATACCAAATGATGGCTGTGGGCAAAATAGCTGCAAGGCAGTGTCCTAATATTGTGTAACTGATTCCTGCACTGTCTCTTTTAGGCAAATGTTGCTATCTTTTGGGGGCGTGTTAAAATTTGGGCTGATTTCTTGCTTTTTCTTTCTTCGAGATGACTTTCCTATAGCGCATACACTCCGGTCTCCTTTGTCTTCTCGCCAGCTGAGCCTCAGCTGCAGATTCCCAGGCTCCTCTTTTCCCCTCTGCTCTCAGCAGTGATTTAATAAATATATTTAAAAATCACTTTTTCTTTTCCCCTCCGCCCAGCTGCCAACTCCCACCCCCATAATGTGCGTATGCACATCCGTGCGTGTGAACTGAATTCACGTCCGCAGCCAATGGCAGGTCTGATTTCACCAGAATTTAATATAATCATGACTTTTTAAATCGATTTCCTTTTTTTTTTTTGTCTTATCCCGCTGCGTATGTCCTTTTTGGATCTTGGGGTGAAAGTCCAGCTCACAGTGAGAATATGAACTAAATATATACTGTAGAGCCAGCTGAGAAAGGCACGGTCAGAATGACCAGGTCCCAGTTACCACCAGTTTGCTGAAGCTTTTGTCAAAGCCTTTTGGCACTAAATAGAATTCCCGAACCGAACTTGCTCGGTGCTACAGTAAATATTTTAGTTGTTGTTGCTTCAATTCAAAAGCATGTTGTTTGATGGGATTGCCTAATGTGTATGTGCAGCTCTGCTTTCCAGTGCTTGGATATTTATGGGAATTCTGTGCTTCTGAGATATCAAATTCAATTTTCATTGGCGCTGATCTGTCACAATTCCCATGGACCTCAGTAGCACTTTATAACGTGGAATTTCTGAATACCTGAGTGTTGGGGGACGGGGATTCTGGAAGCAAGAACCGTTGAACTCTGTGTTAAGCTGAGCTTATGTGCCACTGGCCACGCTGCCGGCGCTTCCAGCCGGCCATGCCCGGCGGCTTTGGTGCTGTCAGCTCCATGTTAAACCTACGTGTGCAAAGCGCACCACGTGCACAGCGAGATGCTTCAGTATAAATGGGCCAAATTGATAAAGGGGAATACAGGGAACGAGACGCTGGGGGGAATGAACTGACTTGCACCACAACGTTAGACTCCGATCCTCAAATCTTCCGAGTCTCATCCCCAGACTCTTTAGTCTGGCGTTTAAACTTGAGTTTAAACTTTACCTTCTTGGCTGCAATCAATCTAGATCAAATTAATGTGTAACAAAGAATTAAATAGCAAAGTTCTTGTCTTCTGCTCATTCATCCCAATGGCTATAATGACTGTAATAAAAAATCGTGCAAAGTGCCGAGCAGTTGGTGATGAATAAACTTGAGGCAGAATGTGGCCTCAAGATTCTTACATTTCATGTACTTTTGAAACGTGCATATCTAAGCTAGTCCTTGCTGCCTTATTGGTGCAACGGTGTGTAGCAAAAGTATCTGAATGAAGTGAAGTAACATAAGACAAGATCTGTCAGCACAGGCTTTAATGTTGCTTAACAAAATATGTTACTGTAAATCTTTATAGACTGTATAAGTACGTTGAGTTCCAACAAAGTAAACCAAAGTAAACATTTCTCTTATGGGAAATTAAATTCCATGTGGTTAAGGCAGAGCTATGATTAATTCAGCGGCAATGAGAAGATGGTAAAGGTATTGACTGTGTCTTAAAAACAATTTAATGTCGTGAAAAAAATTTAAGCACCAGATAGTAGGAGTGGAAAACCAGAACCGGAGTTTCTCGTCTTTAATTATAAATTAAAGCGTTGATGCTGTAGGTATTAAAGACGCATCAATTATTGATAACGAGCTGGGTACGGTATTAGAACCGCCGTTTGCACCGAACCACGGCGGCTCTGGAGGGGGGTGTGTGATTCCGTCCCCTCCCTTCCCAGTTCGGCAGGAACGGGGAGCACTGGGAGTGCTGGACTGCAGCCTCCCCCCGAGCGCAGGCTTTCATAACGCTCGTTTTAACTTTAAATGATTTTTAATATTCTACATATGGTTTCATGGTTTTAAGCCTCCTCACTGGGAATGAACAAGGCTGTGGTATTATGATGAATAGTGGATCAAGTCCAGGAACACCCACTTGCTTCCCTACATATCAAACATGTGGCGCTCCCATTAAATATGGGAATCTCTCCGGGGATTAGAGTTGTCCTATCTAATCCAGTCCTATTTTGTTCCCCCGACCCGGATTGAGTAGGATGCATTGTTCCCATACATTCTTCTTTTAATTAAATGCAGTAGATATGTCATGTCAATGAAATATTCCAGGTCTGTTTTTACATCTGTAGCCATTTTCTCCTCCTTTACTTCCATTTGCCTTCTTGGAAAGAAAATTCTACATTAAATACAGTCTTGGATTAGTCGATTGGCTGTGTGTCTGCTGCCAAAACAGTTCAAATGAAAATCTTAATGTTGTTTTTTATTTTTTTGGCTATGTAAAGCTAGACTATAATGTCATAGGGACGCTGCTCCTCTGAGAAGTTTCAGACCCACCAGAAAACTCCGTCTCCAGATGCCCTCGTTAGTTTGGTTTGTTAAGTGGATGTTTTGCAGCAATCACAGCGACCTGTTTTCTCCTTGTTACCTCTGTAATCCCTGTGGGTATCAGCATGACGGACACTGCGCTGGGTTGGGTTTTAAATTTGCTGGAATAATTTGGTAACTGATCCAATCGATACGAAGCTTCATCCTTGTTTAAAACAAAAATCCTCTCTGAATACGTGCCAGGCAGATGATCCGGGCTTGCAAACTGATCTCCTTTTAAAAATGCCGTGTTCAATTATTATTTTTAAAATGTTGGATTACAGCTATGAATTCTCTGGAGGTTAAACTGAAGCCTTATTATAAGGGGAACTACAAGTAAACATTATTAATTATAAAAAAAAATTGCTTAAATTAGGTTTTTTTTCACACCTGCTTCTTTCTTAATTAGCTAGTAGTCCACATATTTCAGTCAGTTGAACTCTTTAGTATTTATTCAAGCATACTTGACATTAACATACTGTTTGATGTTTGATATCCTGAGTTTTTAATTTAACCACATGACAACAAATGGTATTTATGAAATATCAGTGAGCTGGAAAAATATCCCGTGTTGCAGGAGTGAGCTGAAAGCCGTTTCCTTTCGGAGGTTTAAGAAGGGCTTTAATGCACGGGGGGGAATCTGTGCTTGGAGTGTTAGCCCTGGTTTTGATGCTTTGCAAGATTTACAGGCTGCCAGGGCTGCAAAGCTACCGAGAGAGGGGAAGAGACACCAAAATACTTTGGGAATGATGTCATAAGTCAGAGGGCTCTTGCAAAACGGCATTTTTATTGACACACAAGTCACCACCGAAATATGTGACATCTATTTGTCTGGCTTTATTAACGTTATTACACGTAGTATTTGGATTGTACCTTCCCCTCCCCACCCCCCCGTTATGATCCACAGTAATTTATAAATTTTCCACCAAAATGTATGAAGTTCCTGTTGTTTGCGTTACAGCGGCGCTGGGATCGGGTCTGTGTTAGGTGCTCTTCACCAGTACAGGACAATTCCTGCCAAGGAGAACTTGCATTCAAACCACATTGTTGAGCCCAGAAAGCACAGAGGCCTGTGAAACGACTGCTGGGGTAGGGGCAGGATCAGAGCAGGCTCCCCAAACCCCAACCTCGCTTAGCATGGCGTTACTATGTGGATATTTTTTATTTTTGTAGTGGGGAAACTGAGGTACGAAGCAGTTTTGGCTTTGCGAAGCGGCTCAGCGTCGAGGACAAAAACCAGCCCCTCAGCTGGTATTTGGGCTCGGCGTTAACTTCAGGATGTATCAGCTATCTGTCTCCAAGCGAATAATCTCACATTTGTAATGACAAAGCTCCGCAGCCAACGATGACGGTTCCTAGAACTGGCTGGCGTTAAACTCGCCGTGTCTTTGCCAGAATCTTGATACCTGCTGGTTTGGTTTTGTGTGTCATCCTGTGCAGGGGTTGGGGACCGGCCGGTTGGTGGGTGAGGGATCTCGACAGAAGGGTGGGGAACATTGAGTCATCGGCTCAATCTGCTGCAGATTCTCTTCTGGAGCCTCGTCCCTCTCAGTCTGTTTCCTATCTCACGGCAAACTTCTCTGATTTTGGTGTACGGGTGTTACATTAAGCAGAACTCAAGTGTTTTGACTGGAGTTGTGTTGTTAATTACTTTTCAGTTTATCAGTTAAAATATGTGATAGACCCCCAATGAAAAAATTTTCACGAAAATGGAATACTAGAAATAGGAAATCTCAAGTTGATTTAGGGTAGAATTTCTGGTTTGTTTTGAGTTTAAAAACAGAAATGTGTTTTAAAATCAAAGCCTTTAGCTTAAAAAAGTGATAATATTTTTGTACTTTTGTTACTTCTGCCCGCTAGGAAAAATGTAACAAATTGTAAATATCTTCAGTGTACCTGTGGTTTTGCTTTTTCTTTTGTTCTGCACAAGCTTCATATATGTTTCCATATTTGTTAAAATGCTATTAGTCATTATGATGATGTTTTATTTTTTTTTCTAAGCCTTTTGGACCATAGCAAAGATTAGACCTACAAAATACTTGAGAACATGTATGTATCACCTTTGTGATCCCTACTTTTGGGTCAGGCAGAACCCTGTGATGAGGAAGAACTGGTTCAGACTAATCACCCCTCTTTTTTTAAGGTTGCTGGTTGTTGTCGTAGGCACCAATTTAGTGTGATCCTGATCACCAGTAGATGATTTTAGCGTCACTCAGCTGGATGTGTGCACACTTGGTTCTCACTATCACTCGTTAGCTCTACCTGTGCCGTTCAAACACTGAAAGGCAAGAAAAAGATGTTTGTGTTTGCACCTACATCTCAAGAAAAGGCTGATGGTGTTTGCACCCACATCTCAAGAAAAGGCTGGTTGTGTTTGCACCCACATCTCAAAAAACGGCTGGTTGTGTTTGCACCCCACATCTCTGCTGTGGGGTGGGTTCGCCCCGGATGGGGCCGTGCTGTGGAACAAGGGGAGCACGTGTAAAGAAATCCTAAGCGTGGATTTAAAGAAAATTCCTCATGTTTGTGGAATGTTCAGTTTAGAAACTGAGAGGAATATCTTAATAAAAATAAATGGGAGACAGATGCACGAATTTCAAGTGGCAGGGTAAATTCTGAGTGAAGAGAGAGCTTTTTTTTTAAAAAAAATGTACCCATGTGTTAGCAGGTCAGGATAACACCAGAGAAGACGACGCTTTATTTGGACTCGTGAAACTCATTCATAGCAAATCTGCAACGTCTTTGCTAGGATCTCAACTTTTGCTAGCTACCCATGTCTTAATTACCATGGGGTAGAGATGCGCTTAGCTGTGTTTGGTACTTCTCAAACAAAGCAAGCTGAACTCCCATCACCTGCAGAAGGGATGGTTCAATCTGGGCCCACAGAGCGTTCTCCACTAGTGCCCCTGCATTTTGAGGGGGCAGTTTTTCCTAAATCTTAATGTGTTACTCCTTGCCTAGAAGTTGAAACTTCACTTTGTTTTCCTCTTGATTGGATCGTGACTTGGGCGGGTGGACTCGGACGGATGATTATTGCCTTAAAACCTTACTTGGAGGCAAACTCCCTGAGAAAGTCTGAGATCGGATGTGGTTTTAACGCGGCTTTAGCTTGATTTTTCTCTTCTTCTCTCACAGCAAGGTCAAGTGAGAAGCTTAATTGAGATACTGGGATGTGGTTTGGCCAGCTGCAAAACACGGTCAGCTGCCCCCAAGGTGTAATCCATGGTGTCACTGAGTGTCCTCAGAATCAGGTCTTCTAGTGCCTGAAATGAAACAGAGGTATTTGAATAATAATAGTGGGTAGCTGACACCAGATTTCAGATCTGAAGTCCTTAGGTTAAAGGAGAAAAGCCAAAATCTAAGAAGGGTGAAAGCGCTGAAAGCAGCAAGAAGGGAGAAGATGAAGCTGTGGATTACACCACAGGCAAAGAGCAGAAGGTCTTAATGCCACTGCTACTCATTGTTTGTAGGACTTTGGAGAGGGAGAGAAGGCACAAGTGCTACAGACATGGATGCCAGGAATATTTATATAAGCTTAAGAAGTCCATGAATGTTTGTGGAGCGGTCAACTCAAAAGAGCTGGAGAACCTGGAGAGCTTTTCCAGCAGATGGGACTGGCTGCTTTGAAGTGGGAGTCCAAAAAATGCATTGGGATTCCTGGAATAAGCTGATTTAGAGGAAGGAGGTCTCGAGGAGAAGCTGGTCTAGAAGAGGCACTGACCCTGGAACAATGGCTCCAAACGCGGAGATGCAGCCCTTCCCGTTTGCAACCCCAGGGAAACATCATTTCGGGTTTAACCCAGGGATTTGTTTAGTGCTGCTTTTGCCTTAGCATCTTAATCCTCTACCTGATCCTCTGATTATCTGTTGGTAGGTGACATCTGCATAGGGTGAATGAGAGCACTGAGACTCTGCTTCCTGTTTGTTAAAGGTATTTCCTTTACGCGTAAAAAGGGGAGAGGTATTTTGCAAACCCACCAGAACAGTTCTGTGTCATTTAGAACTTGGAAAGCCCCTGCGCTCTTGACAGTTCTACCGAGGACTTAAGTTCTGCTGTAGCTCAGCTTTTGGGCTTCACCTGCATGGAACATCCCTTCATTGAACCACTAAGAGGATGATTTTTCTTTAAAGGCCACAATCCTAATACCAGTTTATTCCCCAGCTAGGAACAGTGCCAGATCAGCAGACCTGTGTAAACAAGTCACCGTAGACTTTCTTCTTGATTTTTATTGTTTTTTTTAAAACTTTTTTATACATATAAAGAGGCTACTTCAGATTCTGCAGAAGTAATAATAAAACCAGACCTAATGGGTCACCATATGTGGAGAGGAGTTCTCTTGGGTCTTAGGATATACACTTAAAGAGTGAAATAAAGAAAAGGAAAAAAGCGGTAATATTGGCAACTGTTGTTAGGTAGTATAAACAATAGCCAGCCATTGGCTTCGAGCAGAGGATCAGGTTCCAATAGCACTCAATAGGGAGCCTTCCTTAAAAAATTAGAAGAAGCTGGGTTGGAGTTGGTCCATGCTGGGAATGGCAGAAGAAGCAAAAACAAGAGTAAATGAATGGAAATTAAGCAGCAGGAAATGGGGATTTGGCACAAGGTTGGAATTTGAAACTGCAGAGAGGTGTCAGTGATAAAGGTTGGATAGAGTTTCTGGCCAAAAACAGAAAGAAAGAATGCAGATGTGTTCATTGAATAAAGTACAGATGTAGAAAGTAGNAAACAAAAAACAAGAAAAGAAAAATTGAGGGGAAATAATGCTGAAAGTCGGTGCATTCATGTTTAATGTTTTTCCGAAACAATTTTTCTTTGCGAGTCTGTAGAGGACGACAGGTCTGGGCTTAGTTCACCTCGCTGCCTTCTATGGGGAGCATCTTTTTGTGCACGACTTGTTCTCGCCCCTTGTGCTGCTCGGCCCCGCGTTCCCTGGGATCCTGCGGGGATCGGTGTGGAGTTGGGGACCCGCTCGTTTACCAACCGCAGCGGCTTTGCAGGAACAGGAGCTCGGGTCGTTTCAGGGCTGTGGGGTTTGTGCTGCTGGACTCCTCATAAAGAGACTGGGGTGTAAAAGTCTTGTTTACAGGATTTTCCCGTTATCATTGTCTTAATTGTTTTTGTTCCTTTCTACCTCTCTACAGTGGAGTATTTATGCCTAACTCTAGGCATATGGTTGCACAATCCAAACTTATCATGTATTATTTAAATAAGCCCACGCTGTGGCGCTTGACAGTGGGTATGTTCTTCCTAATTACAAAGTGGGCTGATTTGCTTCAACTGTTGTGAATATGAACCCATTTTTCCCTGCAGTGGGGCAGGCTAATTACGGTTTTGTTTCCATTTCTGCAGTTCATCTGATGAGTAATGCTATTGTATTCTTTCCCTAAAGTCCTTTTATGGCCCATATTATAGTTGCTTCGGAGTATTTCTCTATATATCTGGCTTGAGGTTGTCCCAGCGACAGAGGGAAGTCCTGTCCCTCCTCTTTACTGCTGTTTGCTTGGTAAACCCAAATGCTCTGAGCTTTGAAGGCATTTAGCCAATTGTCTCCTATAGATTTGAGCACATAAAATAAGAAATACGGTCTCAGTGATTTGCCAGATGATCACGTAGGCTGTAGTAGAACTCGTAGTAGTTTCTGGGCCTTCTAAATCTAGGCTAGGACTTAACTATTGAACCAAACTCCTTGAATATTGCGCTTACAGAGCTGGAGCTTCGGGAATAAACAGGCCAGGGATTAAGCGGTGTCCTCCTAGCAGTTCAACCACCTTCACCCTAGAGACCCTACAAACTTAATTACTTTTAATGGACATGTAGTGTCTTTAACTTACCTATTTAAATACAAATGTTATCAGTGTCACGGTAGGTTTCTGGAGGCCCTGATTCTCTGGTGACCCCTGCCTTGTGTGTCAGTTCCGAGGTAGAAAAGCGAGCGTTTTGTGTCTGCTTTCCAGTGGATGTTGATAAATGAAGTGCGGTGCCGCGCAAGCCCCAGCTCTGAGAACAGCAGCAAAAATGAATGGCAGCCTTTGGGTTGCGTTTGAGCAAACGATACTGTGGTTTATGGATTCGTAGTGTTAGACCCTGATTTTGTAACTTAATCTGTACTGTGCCCTGTTGAATTTTAAGAGAGAGAATTGTTTCACTGCACTGGGACCCGACCCAAGGCAATTGCAAAGTCCCATCCTCACTGATGTATTAGGGGTTCCCACCTTCACCTAAATCACTGTGGGTTTGTTTGCCATTTTATTTCTAGTTGCTGCAGTTTAGGACTTGGCCGTCTGACTCTAGAAAATAAGAGATATTTTTATGTCTAAGCATCATTTAATATTTTGCTCAAGTATAAAATATCTTGACTCCCTCTTTATTGTCCTTTGAGCTCTAGAAGGAATTTGTAGGGCTTTGTCACATCTGTTGTTTTGCTCTTAACTATGAGTGGTTGTTGTGCAATATTTCCTTTATATTTCAGGGTTTTGTCAAAAAAAATAATCCAAATATTTGTCTTATATTATTATGTATTATGAATTTTGCCACTCCGCTCTGCCAAACCATCATTCTCAAACCCTGGAGAACTCTAAAACTAAGAACTGGCATGTGGGGAAGGCTTCTCCATCCTGCAATAACAACCTCCTCTCAACCCTTAACATTTAGACAGTTTTGCTACTTGATTAATGGATGTTAGAGAATTTACCATGTATCCAGCAACTTTTGTATGTCTAACTTCTGTGCGGATTTGAAGGCCCTTGGCCCATCTCCAGTATCTCGTGCGCAGATCCAGTATTTCAGCCCTTATTCTGACTTTTCTCCTTAGAAGTGCTGCCTGATTTCAGTTTGCAGGATCAGCCTCTGGAAATGGACTTGGTAGTGGTAGCACATAGGAAAATCTGTTCTGCTTGTTCTTGTATGTAATAATTTTAACTAAAGGCTGTATCCTGCAAGAACGTTCCACTAAATTCCCTGAATGAGAAGCTATGTTAATTATATTCCTTTGCATATGGTCAGTGTCAACCTGGCCAGCTGAGAACGCTGCTGCACAAGCGGATGTCACAGCTCAACTCCTTTGTGAAATCATTGTTAAGTGGCCTAAATACTGTCTGAGAACGCTTGACTTTTCCTGTGTCACTTCCTGGGTGACGGTAATAAATAAGGAGATAAACCTGCAAAATCAAATGCTTTTTTAAGGGACACAAATCCAGGTCATTTAAAGGGTTGTTATCCCTGCTTCTAAAGCAGCATCTGGCCACCTTCCTTTTTCTATTTCTCCATTTCTGCTCCATATATCTTCCCCTCTCCCCCACCCTTGCCTTTATGGAGTCTTTTAAGTATAGATGCTACTTACATGCCTAAACAGCTGTAAAACTACCAGTGCAAACCCCTGTAAACGCCGAACAGATGCGCGGTGGTGAGATACGCATATGGACGGCACTGTCACCACGCTGGAGGCCTGGACCCTTCGCCTCCTTCCCTTACCGAGAGAGCAGCGTAAAGGAGAACTCTGCACCAAGATTTCCCTCCTCCTGCTAAAGCAGGGCAAGTGATGCTGAAGCCTTTGGCTGGGTAACCTGGGAAGGGAGCATACTCACCTTTAGTTCGAGTTCGGGTTGTTTTGCATTGTGCATCTTGGAGGTTTCCACCCCGCATGGCGGCACTGGGAATGCAGCGGGGTGTGCAGCAGCAAATACTGCAAAAAGGAAGCGGTGTGCTGGGTATTTTTGAAGATTTATCGTATTGCGTCTTACCTGTGAACTATTTACGCGTAGAGAAACAAAACGCGCTTCTCTAGCAAAGGGGGTTTGTGAAGCTTTGCCGCCCTGTCCGCACTGGAAGCAGCGAGACTTGCAGCAGGAGCAGCAATGGGGACTTTCTGACAGATCAGAGGTTTGCACTTGGAATCTTCTGGCACAGGCTGGGAAGTGCAACCTGTTGATATTTAACAGTAAGCATCTTTATACGCTAGGAGCTGCAGATGGTTCGCCATCACTGGGGGGAATGTTAGTTCCTTACCACTGACTGTGTGCCCCGACATCTGGCTCACCCTGCTCCCGATTTCAGCTCTGTAACGTCTGCATCTGCAGATCCTTGCAGTGCATTTGCCACAGGACTTCCAGGTTTGAAGCTCTTATTGCTCCCTTCTCACGTGAACTAGCAAGTTTCTCTTCTTCGCTCTCCCACCCTGTCCCTTCCGCAACCTCTTTATGATAGCAAAGCAAAGAGTTGGCGCTGCGATTCACGAGACGAGAGGTTTCTCTGCATCCATGCTCCATGGAGCCGTCTCTGCCTGCCTGGCTTATCCAGCTGAAATGGGAACAAAGTGCCGGCCTGGTCGCTGATCCTGCTGTGGTCAGATGGCCAATTGGGGGCAGATTCTCTGCTGCATCTCCTCTGGGAACCCCCCTGGACCATATCGCAGTGCCTGCTTCTGTTCTACCTCGTCACGCCAGGGTGCTGAAGGTTTGGTTCTGTCACCATCTAACAGTGTGCTCCGGGGGAATCATTCCTGATTCGTTCTCTTTTTCTTTGCTGAAGATGGGTCAGACACCTTTTCTTAATCACCCGTTTTCTGATTAAGAGTCCTCTGCTGACAAAGCAGCACTGGTTTCTCACAAAGTGGTTTTTTAGCGTAGGATGGTCTGTTCGTGCTGTATGGTATCTAGATCAGTGACTGAAAGGTTATGTCATTGACCGGAATCCGAAATGTTTCCACAGCTGAGGTCCTCGCTCTGTTATCCAAGACACGTGTGATTCTGACTGTGACAAAACTGGTCTCGGATTGAAAGCAGCAGATCTTTGTGTGCTTAGAAGGAACCGAGGCGGTTTGGGCAGCTGTCAGCCTGGATGTCTCTTGTTGAAGGACAGGATGTGATCCCCGTTTAACTATTGATCATTCATTAGTTTGGTGGGTACCTTTTTGTGGGGATATCCCAATTTACTGATTTTGATAAGTCTGTGAGATTGTTGCCCACAGGATAAATGTTCTAACACAGCGGGACTTGTCTCTGATCAAGGTTCTTGGCAGTCGTATTCTGTTAACAACAGAGGAAGCTCAAAATTCACAACCTTTGCATTAAGGGACATGCAAAATTCTTTACATTTTAAAGTTTGTGTAAATCGGGGAGATTGATAAGCTGATGACTGGAGAAGGAAGAGGGTACATTTCCAGACTCAAAAATAGGAGCAGATTTGCCAATAAGGTTGAGAGGACTTCCTGACCCGCGTGGGTGGCTAATGTTGCTGTTTTTGTGCCGAAGCTATGTGAAAACTGCAGCTGCGAATAAAGATGTGTCTGAGCCACAAGGTTTGGACTCATTTCCACATTCACAGTCATGGGCGTTGGGATGCGATATTACAGTCTGAGCTACTCCTTGGTTCAGATCCAGCTTCAGATCGTTGTGTTTTCTTTTCTTGTTTTGCTCCCTTCAACCCGCAGCGTAAGTTCGTGAAGGTTTGCAGCTCTTGGATTCGCGTGCAAGAATGCTTTAGGCACGGTGCTTGCGTTAAATGCGAATAATTGTTTCTTGCATCGCCTGTGTGCCATCCCTGCACGTTTCCCAAATATTGAGTTGTAATGTGTGAGTTGCAATTCCGGTTACGGGGAATCTCTGCTGAAGTTGAAGCTCTGTGCAAACAATTACTCCTGTTCAAGTGGTGCTTCAAACACGTCTCTGGAAATGAGTGTGTCTGCAGCGGTAAAGTGGGGTTTTGTTCATCCCCCAAACATCAGTTCCACCATATACCCCATGATTTTAGCAGTTTGGCCAAATGTTTAATTACTGCAATTACAGGAGGGCATCGTACTGCACATCAACCATCTTACATTGCAAATATTTGCACGTAGCCAAGATTGAGAAGAAAACAAATACGCAAGATGTGCATATGTTCTGATTTCAACGGGAAAGAATCATCCTCAAGCCTGTTAATATGCAGCTAGATTGGAGCAGCACTTTTAACAGAGAATATCTTTGAGATTGCAAAACCAGAACACGTGTCCTGTCCTTAGGAACACTTAAGGTTAGTCCGGTGAGTTTTCTGGAGAAGATCCTTTCTACAAGTCTTTTGATACCTCCATATACAAATCTTTTAATTTTGCATCTATATGATTTAGTTCATTAGAACAGCTGGAAAAAAGTATTTATTGCTTCCCTCTTGGAATTCTACTGAATAAATATCCATAGGATCCTACATGCTAAATTACGATAGACCATATGGTTTATTCCCAACTGAATATAGGACTTTTCAAAAGGAGGATGGTGGCATAATTTTTTTTTCAGCATAACCATCATTGTCTATTTACTTCAGTTTCACAAGTATGTATTGGGGAAAATGAAGCTGTTAAAAGGGGGATTTTTGGCCACTGTGGGATGTTGGGAGTCAATTTGGATTATAAGAGACGTTCTGACAGTCAAGCATGTGAACAAATACGGAAGAAAAATCTAGGAAAGTGTGACTTTTTTGCTGGCTGATATTTGATTCTCTCTTGTATCGAATCGTTTTAATCAAAAGGGACCTCTCCGTAAGTGCTGAAAAATCCTCTCTGAAAGGCCGTACAGTTGCACTCCCACTTTTTCCTCTATTAAAAAATAGATGATGTCATTAGGGCTTCCTTCCTGACGGTTCAATTCTTTCAGGTGTTTATTGGCTTTATCTTTTCAGCAAAAATTCGCTAAGTATACCGAATTCATTTGTGCCTTTAAAATATTGCACAAGCTTAAGATATACTCATCTATGCGTATTTTAACCCAGGCAGACTTTGGAATAGCCATGTAACTATACTGATTTATTTTTTTGCTTTCGCCTTGATTTCTTTTGACTCTTTAGGGGGGGCAGGGGAATAAGCAGAGAGGAAAGAGAAAAAAATAACATTAAGACAAAGGAGCACTTCTTATTAAGAGTAGGTGGGTAAAGGCATTGGAAAAATAATACCTCAAGATGCATTGAAACATTTTAGGGAATTAGGGAATTCTGATCTCCTGCAAAAGAAAAAAAAAGAAAAAAGAGGAGGAGGGGGAGAAAATTAATATTAAAGACAAGCTGTGAGTTTCCATCTGGCCTTGCCGCTTCCGACTAACGCTTCCATGACGGAATTCATCTGTCCATCAACTGTCAAAAATTCTCCTGTCAGTAAATCCCTGGGTACCCTTTCTAGCCCACCCCACTCAAAAATATTCTGAGCCGCAAAGTCTTGCGAATTCCGAGCGGCCCCATCCCTCCTCCCTTCCCGCTCCGCTCTCGCTGGTACCCAACGCGTAGCTCTGGGTTATTTCTTTATTCCCACCTTTCTCCTTTAAAACTGGGGGTCGGGAGGAGCGGGGAACGATCCTGGGAGGTGTTGGGTGACCTGGAGATGAGGTCCCCCCCGGATCGCGCGCAGTCTGTCCGTCCGCTCCGCCGACAACCAGCCCGCATCTGGGAGAAACCACTGGGTGCTTGGGAGGCGCCAACTCCCCTCTGGTTAACGAACTGCACCACTGCTCAATGTACGCGGCGGTGAGGCCGCTCGGAGCGCCACGCGGTTGGGACACATCTCAACATCGGAGCCGTGGTTTATGGTGACAAAGTGCGCCTATACCCCAAACGCCGAGATCGGTTTGCTCTTGAGCGGGGTCGAATGGGAGCTTCATACTATTTACCACTTATTTTCTTTTTTTTTCAAGACAAATATACATAAAACTTATCTTCCTCAAAATAGCATGGAGTCTATTTAGATCCCCCCCAAAAAGATGCTTAGCCGAGGATTCATCCCGATATTTGTATTCTATGCCGTTATTGATGATAGGAGAAGGAAGCAGGTAGGGAATTTGGGAAGCCCCCAAAATTCTCATTTCATAGGGGTTACACCCCACAAAGCATTTTTGGCTTCTCTCTCTAAACTTAATTGATTTAGAGTAGTGATTTTTATTTAAATTCTATTGTTTTCTGACCATGTTGAAAGCTAAAGCTGTCTTTGAAACAGCTGCCTTTTCCACGGTGGGAAGAGGAGAGGGAGAAACGTTCAGTCTTTAAAAGTACGTTTTGTTTCAGTGTTTTTCCTTCAAAAAAGCGTCGGTTACTTGTGGCTTCTGACACCTCATTAATCAAGTGATCAGAATTCAGTATTTTACAGCAGCAAGACCAATTAACCTTTGCTAGCTACATAGGAGCCAAAAATAATTTCTAATTGTCAAATGGGGAAAGAAATCCCCACCCCAAACACTGAACCTCTGAAGCACATAAAGATTAAAGAAAAAAGTGGGATTTCTTTTTTGTTTCGCAAGCACTTAGAGAGGAATTCTAAACTCCGCATGCGCGTGGGTCTTTTTCGGACTTTTGGAAGTGATGAAGAAGCGAGGAGAGAAGGAAGCTGAAAGGTTCGACGCATCCCCACATCCCTTTGGATGAAAGATGGGGCTTTCCTCCCCAAAACTCCAGAGCCTGGTTGCTAAAATAAAAAAAAATCTCCCTTTCACAGGTAGGAAATGAAGAGGAGACAAAAGATGGTGTGAAAATCTCCAATAATTTTGTTTTAGCTCCAATCCTGGTGCAGCTCTTTCCAGGACCTGTGGATCTTCCTTGCGGAACCCGCTGAATTTTGTCAGCTCGACCTGCCCTTCGGGCTTTGTCCCCAGCTCCTCACCTGAGAATTTCACATTAAACCCGAGTGTTAAGTACTTTGGGCTTACTTTTCAGTGAGGACCGACTATACTTTAATCAATTTTTCCTTACGAATGATATTTTGTTATTTGAGGCAAATTGTGGTTTTAAAGGCAATCAAAGCAGTAAGCATTGTTTTGGGCAGCTTTAAATTTTTAGTAGTGCTTATTTTAAATTAAGTCTTTTATATATTAATTGAGGGGAAGGGCAGTACAATAACAAGAAGTTCTTCTTAAAGGGGAAAAGTTCACCGAATCATCCTTATTTTCTTGCTGTTATTTCTGAATGGTAAAGGCCATAGATTTGTCAGAATTCCATTATGGAGCTTCAAATATACACAGTTAAGCAGTTTTGGGGAAGGGACCCCAGTGTGCAAACTGCTTGTCTGCCATACAACAACCTCTTCTTTAACTCTCCATATTTCCCCAATATTTTTTGCTTGTACACTATTGCTTAATTCTCTGATTTTATTATTTTTTTTAATCACGTAAACCATCAGAAAATCCAAATACAAAGTCATGCTGAGGTTCAAGTCCTGTATGGAGTTTCAGAAGTCTCTATTATTTGCCTTTGAAGTTGTGATGAAATTTGCAGTCAAACTGGAGCTCAGCTCCTCGAGCTATGTATTGTCATTTACTTCTGAAGCTTAGCTTTTGTATTCTTTATAAGCTGATACCTTTCATTTTTCACACCTTAATTCTAAAGCAAAATTGGCTTCCAGTATATTTGTGAAGTTCTCTTCAATAAGTATTTCAGGTCTTGAGTTATTTAAGTTTCATCACTTGTGGGTTTGATTAAAAAGAGCATCTCCATCCTCGCTTTGGACACAAAGTGCTTAATGAAATCAGGGAGGACCTGTGAGCTTGGGGGTTTTGTTGTTGTTTTTTTGGGGGGCGTTTTATTCCTCTCCACATTTCCCTATCCCCCCCCTTTCCAGAATCATTCAATATATTCCAAGCAGCCGAGGTCAAAAACACTGGTGCATATGCAAGAGCCAAACAAATCGCCTTTCTGCTTGGGTTGGGTGACATGTGTCAACCCCTGTCACCCCGGAACAAGGGCCAGACAAAGGGGAGGGTGGAACGTGGGCGCCCCGGCAGAACCTGCCCCGCGCGCGGGGCCTTTGTGCGGCAGATGCCGCCTCTCATTGTTCGCCGCCTCCCTCCCCGGCACCCCTGACAACAGGCGCTGCCGCTGGCATCCCACCCGACATCTGTTCAGCTTTATTGATGCTCTCCTGGAGGAATTCCCAGTGTAAACAGGGAATTCTCTACGGGAGCCCCATGTTGTAAAAGGGATGAGCTGCATAATGCAAAGATTTAACCACTATTTAAAGGTGTGACACTTGATTGAAAGTGACTTGATTTTTTTATTTTTTTTTTCCTTTTTCCTCCCCCTTTTCCCCAACCACCCTTAACTGGATTTGGCACAAACTGCCTGGGTTGGACTTTTTTTTTTAATTTTGGGTAGGATTCCTCCTCCTCCCTTTTCTTTCTCCCGCTCCTCCCTTCTTTTGTTTTCATGAAGCGGAATTGTCAGGATGAATGAAAACTGGGCAACGGAACGCACCAAAAATGGAAAATAAAGCAAAAGCTTGAAGAAAAACCCTGGAAAGGTGGGAGAGAAAGACCCGGGTTGTGTGTAGAGGAGTCTGGTTACTCCTATGGAAGCTGAACCCACTCACAGCAAACGTCTTGAAGAGCTTTGTGTCTCCTCAACTCCTTCTGTGGGCTGGAAACTGGGGCAGCACGTTCGACACCTACAGCAATAGGAAGGGAAATAACGTGCCGAACCAGAATACGTTTTTCTTCGTGCCCTTTCTCACTTGGAATTTTCTAAAATTCCATTTTGCGTGCTGCGTTGTGTGGGTTTTCACGGTGAACGCACAGATCCGCTCCTCTAGGAAATATTTAGCTGAATTTTGGCATCAAAGGACCTGATCCAAAATCCATAGCAGCTGATGAGAATCAGTCCATTGATTCGAATTGGCTTTGGGGCAGGATATTCGATGCCGAAGTGGCCAAAATAGCGGGGGGACTGGGAATTGCTGTGTGTTCTTGTCAGCAAGGGACCGCTATGGGGAGACTGGGGCTGGCATCATTTTGACTCCCTGATTTGTTTAAATAAATACGTGAGAATAAACGTGGATACTCGAAATGCAAACGCTAGGCTGTCTGCTGATCGGATGAACCGAAAATATACAGGAAAAATCATGCTACAGGAATCCTTGTAGAATTTTAACAGGCTGTAAGTTAATATTATTCTGGTGAAATTGCTCTCTGAAGCCATCGTGTCCAATGCTGGAGGTACAGCTGAGGTTCTCCCCTGCCCACAAACACGTGCTTATTTAAATTAACTGAGAGTCCAGCCTCCAAACCCTTATTCGTTTTTAGAGTTCTGTCTATGTTCTTTATTCTTTTACTTAAAATTTTATGCTGGGTATAAATATTTCTCTTATTGGATATGATATAGGAACATCCCCCCAAATAGTGAAGTCCAATAAAAAGCACATCAAACCTGCAATAAAAATTACGCAGAAGGAAATAAAAATGTTATTAATGTCTAAGTAAGAGGAACAAGTGCTACATTAGAGAGAAATCTCTTAAGTCTGAGAATGTAATACTTAAAATCAATTTGGGGTTAGGCTGTGTTAGGCATGGAGAATACTGTGGAGTTATTTTGGTTCTTAGTGTGATATAATCTTCTAGGCTGGAGTTTTTATTAGCTTTATGGTATCACTGGGATGAATAAAGTGATCTCAAATTCATAGCGAACATGCGTACTCTGCCTTGCTTTAGACGTAATAAAAATTGCTGTGGTAGCTGTTCCAGGGAAAGGTCTTATTGAAACGATAACTTGAAGTTTTATTGGGCTGTCTGTAGGATTTCATAGGCAGTTGTATATTTATTCTGTAATCCCATTGGATTGTTTAAAAATATATCACCAATCTACAGATAACATCTAATTTTAAAGCAAATTTTACAGCGTTTTTGAGGAATTTTTTTTTTAAGGAATCTTTGGCTAAATTATATTGGCATCTTTTGGACTTCTTTCTGCGGTGGCAATTTGATGGGATTTGTAGGAGCGTCTCTAATCAGAATGTCATCTTTTTCCCCTCACGTCTGCTTTTCCCTTGCTTGTAGTAGCTGAAAAATAACAAATAAAATAAAATAACAGATACAAATCCCCGAGTGTTGATGGACGGCAGAGCCATGGCCAAGTCCCACTTTAAGTCCCGCTTTATGCTTCCTGTACAGTTTGAACTAAAACACAAGAGAAGTTGCTATTAGAATTCTCCCCAGCAGTCAGTCCATTTACTCTAGAAATCCAGGAACAAATCACTTAATGATTTAAGGATGTGAACAACTCTCTTGTTTGGAGCATAAAGTGAGTGGTCTCATTAGAACGTGCCTCTTGATGCTGTTTGAAATGCAGCTTTTCTTCCCTGCTGTCTGCAAATATTTGGGGAAAATACATGTTTTCTAAAAAGTTAGCAAACATTCTGTGTATTCGTCTTAATGTGAGAAGAGCGTCAGGAATAACGTGTGTGTGGATGTGTTTATGCACTTAATACCTTTCTACACGTGTGGGGACATGTATATAGTATCTACGTGTGTATGTATGCATGTGTGCACAAATATATTTGCATCCAGGTAAAATAACAGCTGTTATTATTAAGTTCAGCTTTTATTATCAATTTGTTGGTAGATTCAGGCACTATTTTAAAAAAAAAGTCCACATCTGAGCTTTTTCCTAATCAGTTCCCTCATTTTGCTAATATTCTAACGACTGTCAATTTACTTCAGTGGTGCCATTTGCAGAATTTTCCAATTAGCAGGAAACCTGTTCCACCTTCTCCCATAATTACAGGGGACTCGCTTCAGATCAGCTGTGGCCAGACAGCATATGATGTACTTGCCAAAATCTGCGCTGTGGGTTTTTGTGTGTGCGGAATTGTTTTTAACCTTTGTATGAGCTGGCACAGGCTTTATGTCTCTGTTGTAGGCAGGGAGCTCCCTCAGTAGTGGCATGTGTCAAAATATCCAAATAATTTCCAATAAACACACCGCGGTGAAAACACAAATAGGAGCCGATCTGCATTTTGATGGGTCCGGGGTGTGATGGATGTTCAGCGCCTTGTAGGAATCCCTGTGTAGGGAAATATTCTATAACTGCTGTGTTCTACTCGTACTATGTGATTTTATTCAAGCAGCATCCGTTTGGTCACTTTTTATCACCTTTATCCCTCAGCATCTGTGTCAAGCGGTACGGGAAGGACAACGTTGTTCTGATACTCTCTGATATTACACGGGCTGATCAAAAAACAACCAGCCCCCCCTTTTTTTCGAGCTGCTTAACCAGCTGATATTACAGCTATAACAATGGAGCAGCAATAACTATGATTGTTACATGAAAAGAAAATATATTTAATAATAAGCTCATTGATTTTTAACAGCATCTCTGTGTTGCCTAATTGATGGGAAGTTGTATGTTTGTGTAGCCAACGGGGGTTATGAATTAAATATGGTCGTCATTCCTTGAGGGATGCATGTCAATGCAAGAAAGATGGAGGATCTACATTTCCCCCAAGCGAAACAATCCCCTTGTAACAGACACAGGAAAGTCTGGAAGAGGAGGAAGGGGGAAAAGGGAATAAAAAGCATCCATCACTGTTTATTAAGTGCTGCTACTTGAAGGTAAAAGGAGTATTGAACTGTTTTTAAATTGGAAGGAACATAGCTAGACAAAACATTGATGGTAATATTAGGTTGGTGACAAATTTTATTCTTTTGTCCACATTTATTACAGTAGCAATTTGAAGTGATTTATGCCTCTTACCCCTGTACGTCCCTCTCTTTGCATGCGCGCAGGCAGGCGCACTCACACAAAACCAGCGTCTCTGAGTAATAACACGAACTCTTCGGGGAACAGGCACAGGAATAGGGACTGTAAGTATCCGGAGGCTGGTGATCAGCACTTTGGGAAAAATGGGGCTCATCTGATGATGTCTCAAACTGGGCACCTGATACAGAATCACTCGTGCGAAACTTGAGCGGCCTGTGCTCAGCTCTGCGGTACACGGGACGCTGCGGTGGTGCCAAGTACTGGGGCTGTGTGTGTTAATGGAAGTGGAAGTGCTTTCTTTTCTTTAAATAAATCCTTACCATGACTTAGTTCAGAGATTCAGGAGCTTGAACTGTGAGTGAAAGGGAAGTTCTGAGCTCGTTACACTCATGAGAAACACTTGAAGTCGAAGCACGGTCCACGGCTTGGATGAGCAATCACTGCTTTCTCACTCACGTATATAATCTTCTGCCGTATGACCTAAAAAAAGTGCTCTCCCGTCTATATATGGGTTCTATAATCAGAGGTGTTCTGCAGACCGGACCGTTTCACCCTCCAGGCAGTAGATCTCGGTCTCGGGTGGATGCGGCTGTTGTTACTTGTCTTTTTTTCAAGTACCTTTTGCCTGAGTTTTGCTGGACCGTGCGTGTCTAGTGTTGAACTGTGATGGTGTTTAGGATGTTCACAAATCCTTGAGCTCCAGCATTATCGAACAAATCCCTGTTAAAAAAAAATCGCTAAATCGTAAATGCCATTCTTTTTTCTTCTGAGGACTACTGTTTTATGGCCAGATCTTTTGTTTTCCTGTGATTAATAGGGGACAACACAACGCAGAGCAAAGCTCGAGGCAGTTGTTTGCAGGACTATGCAGTGGAGCTGGCAGATATCAGAACTTGGACAACCCTACAATAGAATACTAAGTCTTTAATAATCAAACAATTCCTACTAACTTTAAGTAAGGCTGCTTGAAATTAAGCTGGAGTGTTTGTCAGAGTTGGATTTGTTCTTTGCAACAGCTCTTACAAAAACAATATCCACTGCCACTGGGGATGTTAATTAAACGGGTAGATTCACATTAAGGCTGTGACAGGCAGGGTTTCCAACATTTTGCCCAAAGTTCAGACCAAACAGGGAGTTCCCTTCAGGATGAAAATGAAAATCACCTCCCACCCAGAAATGGAGCAAAATACTCGTGGTGAGAGAGTTGGTTCTAAGAAGCCAGGAGAGCTTATTAAACAGGAGAGTTGTGTTTTTGAATAACGACTTAGAGCCAGCTTCGCTTTCCACTTCTGATTTCAGCTGAAGGCTGCAAATGCTCTGTTTGTAAAGCAAAAGCTTCTCTTGGATTTGAGCAAGGTATTGGAACCGATTTCCCCTCCTTGTCAGATCCTCGGGGGCTCAGGAAAGGGACTGTTCTGTCTCCTGCTCTTTTATAACTGCAGGGACACGAGGCCCTGGCCCCTCTTTAAAGGTTTTGGAGGGTCTCCGAGTAGAAATAATGAGTGTCATTAAGAGGGAAGGATGTTCCCAAGCGTTGGGCAGCTCAGGCTGGGCTCTCACCAAACCAAACTGTGCGGAGAACCGGAGAGGAAAAGCCCTTTAGAAAAACAATTGCACTTTTTTTCAAAGTTTTGTCATTTTCTAAGCTAAAGTAAAAACTTTGCCAAACATAATAGCTGCACTATTATTTTTACTCAGGTGCCCAGGAATACCGAGGTACTCAAGAAGGAAAATAACGAGCAGGCTTGTTTTTTATTAGAAAGAAACCCTCTGTTGTGTGTAAAAGACACTTTCTCCCGAATATTTTCCTTGCTAATAGATAAGTATGAAGTAATTGCATAGGACAGATTAAGCAGTTTGTAATGCCTCACTTAGAGAATTATAGTGAATGTTTTCCTAGCCTGTCCTCCAAATTGGTAGCCTAATTAAGCAAAAAAAAAATAAATTGTTGGCATTCACTGAATTATTGCAAAAACTGAGTTTAGACTGAAACTGTTGACTAATATTTGTAATTTTTTTGGAAGGCAGAGACGGAAAGGGGGAATAGAGAAGGGAGGGATCTATTATTAGAGAAACCGATTAATCTTCTAAAAAAATCTCCAAGTGTCCTGGCGGAGATCGGAGTTTCTGCCTTGGCATTCCTTGGTTTGATGATTCCTTATGAGTGCCATTAGTAGGTTTAAACCCCGAGAGCTTCAAAGCTCTGACGTATCTTTTGAGCATCTCTATTAAGAAGTGCAACTCTTGAGCTGATCTCTCTAGTCAATGTTGATCTGCTAGAAAGAGCAGTTTTCCCCAGGAAAACACGTTTTGCCGAAATTGGTGTCTGTGAACTATGTAAAGCCGCTTAGCCCTAAATTTCTGTTTTAAACTTAATTTTGGGCTGTAAGAATTCACACAGTGATGTTACTGTAATTGTTTTATTGAAACAATGGCGTGCAGTTCCCTATAAGGTCCTTACGAAGCAAATGCTGGCGGTCACAGTGGCGACCAAGTCAGAACAGTTATCGGATGCAGTTTTACATTTATGCTTGAAGAAACTTTGCAGACTTTGTTTTCTTGATAGAGAAAAATATCTTTGGAAATGTTCTGGTCTTTCCTGGACCACTTTCTTCTCTCCTGCTGGTTTATAAAAGATGGATTTGGGGCCCAGTGGACCATAACTCCTGTAAAGTAGCTGTTCCATAGATATTTCAGTAGATACTTCTTAACAGCTCCAGAGGAGCCTTTACGGGGGATTACATCATGATGTGGAGCCAGTAAATCCTTTTTGCATATTATTGGCAAACACAGTTGTGCCATGGAGTAGGGAGGGAATATCCAGTAGCAAATCTCTACCCGGTTCAGATCATTAGAACTGTAACAACTCCTGTGTCGGGTTACAAAGCTGAGATATGGCTGCAAGTATTTAAAACGTTTCACGGAAAATAACTGCAAGAAATACTAGAAAGTCCAGCAATTATGAGGCTGGTGGTCACCACGCTCAGTTACAGCGGTGTGATTTAAGAATTTATTTTTAAAAATCAGTTTAACAAAACTACTGCAAACGTACATTATAATCTTACTTCCATTTAAGCTGACTTCAGTGAGGTTGAGGTTGATTCTTAGAAAGCTGAAATAATGTAACAAGAGCTTGACAACGGAGCCAAAATTAGGATGAAGAGCCAGCCTGCAAATACACAGTGCTTTGGGTAGAGCCCAGGCGATTGCACTCAAAAATGGTCTCAATATCTTAAATCAAAACTACTGTACCTGCAATAAAGTTATGCAGCAACTCCTATATTTAATTTGGGAGCATAACCCCTTACTGTTAAATGAGCTTATTCAAGCGGTCTACAAAGTGGAGAAATGTTTTGTTTTAACTTTCATGTGCAACTAAATCAAACCGTAGAAAGAAATACAAGCTTTGTTGTAATGGAAAAGCTCACAACATACTTTTCATTCCAAGTTCTGTGCAGTTGATGTTGAGCCCTGCTCTCCTCAAGTGTCACGGATGGTCTTGCGTTGATGTGTAATGTTTTTCAACAAGCTCCGGGCCTTCATTCCCTTAACCCGTCGTGACATTGTGGGGACTGACTCCTTAGTCTGATGCCTCATCGTACAAGTTCTCTCTAATGACAGTGCTACTCCCATTAGCCTTCCTTGATGTCTATTTACCATAGCAGCTTTTCAATTATTTAAAATGCAAACATCTGGATTAAATAAAGGAAGAAAACATTCGGCAAATGTTGCATGCACGCGAAAACTTTTCTCCAGAAATGATGACTGCAGTAGGACTTGAGAAGGGAAAAAATTCGGAATTCGCTGTGCACATCAGGGACATGGCAGGAAGGGCTCAAGGTGGGAACTGACAAGAGACCCTTTTCAGTAGAGAGCACGTTGTGATGATGCATGTGGAACGATACCTTGCTATTTAAAGCATCAAAACACGAATTTTTCCAATCTATAAGCCAACTGTTGGCTTAGAATCTGTGCTCTGCATGGATGTGCATGTGCCTGCACTTGGAGTACATAAAACATGTAATACGGATGCATAAAACTATGTTGTACATGTCCAAGAGATAAAGTGGGTTGGTTTTCCTTCAAAGTCAGCAAGCGTGGGGGTTTTATCCACTTTCAACACTGCCAGACACTTGATACAGCCTCATGTCTGGTGTTGGCAATACCTACTGAAGCACCAGCTTGAATCTGTCCCCATCATCTCTCCAAATCAGGGCAAAAGCTGTAGAATGTGAAGTGAATGAAGAACACAGACCCTAGTTGCTGTGTTTGGAAACATCTGGAGCCCTCACAGAGGCTCATCAGTCTAGTCCTAAAGCAGAATGGTGCAGAACTCTTACCTTAATGAGATTAAAACCAAGGACAATGAACCCGGAGCGTGAATGACCACTCTGCCGGGCTTGGGGAGCTGCTGAGCATCAATCGTTGACCTGGGTTGTGCAGCCAGAAGCTGGAGGGGGATGGAAAGTTCGGTCAATCAAGACCTGGCCCCAGATTGTCCCCATTCTGCAGCATCCGTAATTCCCCTCATGGGCACGGAGTCCAAAGCCGGGTCTGTATCCGCCCTGTAAAGAGGCCCAGCAATCAGATATTTGCTTTTTGCATGTGATACCTCTCACAAACCTCGTTGGTTTTCGGTAGGTGGAAGGTCAGGAGCTGAAATTGCAAAGTGTTGACTTCGGATCCTCACAGAAGCCCTGGGAATGTGTTTTGCTCTGGGCAGAGGGCACGGCTCTGCAGCTCTGGAACAGCTTTATGAATACACACATAGACACCCTGTGGGCATCAAGGGGGAAATCAAACCCATGACCTTCACCACAAAAGCACGGGCACCCATTGCCGTGCTAAGGGAGAAGCTCCCTTACCAGATCCCGGTGTCTCGAAGGGAGGTTGCTGCCAAAACCAGACCTGAACATGTGCACCCATTCAAGTGAATGGCAAATTTTGCATTGTCTAAAGTGATGTGGGAATAGGTATTACATATACACACTCAAATGAAACCAATCTCATGCTTCAGGGTGTAAATTGATCACTGGAAAGGTCAGGAAGCAATTTTCCTCTCCTGTTAACATCGCTGCACAGTGAACTTGGGGTGTGTGTGAGAGAGGGAGGGATGGAGGGAAGAGAAGCAATTTCTCCTGTAGCATAAAGTATTTGCTAGAGGCAAAATAACTTGCTGCAGCCATGAGTTCATAGCAAACTGATTGCCCAAGTGTTTGAATTTACCTCGTCTTGATTTCTGGGTGCCCGGTCTAGGAGACTTCAGAGCAGTGTGGTTCTCATGATGTATTTCATGAAAACCCCGGCTTTTTTTGAGCGTTGCGACTTGACGCTGTGTGCAGCTGCACCAAATGGCTCTTCTTGCGTGAAACCTGCGCTTTAAGCTTATGTGAGGGGTGTGGATGCATAGCCATGGGTTTGAATTGTGAATACATACCCGTGTTTGCACCCGTTGGGTTCTGCATATGTGAATCTTCTGGGGACGTGACTTAGTCCGGTGTGATTTCCAAAGGGTGTCAGACTGAGCCTACTGGAGCTGAGCTTATCTTGCTGTGTATCTTCCGAATCTCTGTATCTTCTTAGGGTAAGAGATTTGCCCCCAAATAACTGAGGATTCAAAACAGGCAGAGCTGCATCCCCTTGAGCGTCACCCCGCAGAGATGCTCAAGAGAAGTGGATTTGCCCCCCTGCCCCATCGTTGCAGCCCCATATTGAGGTCCTGGAAAGGCACATCAGCTGTGGGCTGTTCGTCAAATTAAACGGCTCTTGCGTTCGAGGCTCACCCATTGCCAGTTAACAGGGTTCACACTGCCGTTCTCTCGTCTAATGGGAGTTCCTACCCCAAAATGCTGCTGCTTTTTTGGCCTCCGGCACAAACGTGCTACATCAAAGGGTACCGAAAAGGTTAATTAAATTTGGAGGCTAGTAAGCAGAGATGAATGAAATGTTCGCAGTGAAAGGTGGAATCGCTTTAAATGTATTAATTTATTTACTGCACAACAGGAATTTTCATATTCCTCGTACGTATGAGATGGTGCATGAACGTCTAAAATATGAACTTTTTTCCTTTGGTAAATTAATTGATTTCTGAGCGTATATGTTAAAACATAGAAAAAGGTGGCTTTCAGAACGCAGAATTTTTCTCTTTAAAGCCAAATTACCTCTCTCTCTCTAGGTATACGTACACACACAATATTTTTCAGGAGTCAAAATGATAACAAACTGCTAAAGCATCTCAGCTGTGGCAAACTCTGTGGTCAAAGAACTGGGAAATGGTAAGAAGCCCTGGCCATCAGAAATCCTCTGGAAGGTGTGGATGCTGACGTTTGGGTTTGCCCATATGCGGCGGCTGTAAAGTATCTTATTCTGACAAACCAAGAAGAGCTTTGCAGAGTTGTGGTGACTTGCTCGTGTACCCAGCACCGTGGCTCTGGAGATACGGCTTCTATTTCTGCCTCAGCTGTGTGACCTATATAACTTTGGGCCAATTCATCCATGGTTTAAAACGAGGTGCAGTCAGAAATAAGGAGTGAAAAATACAGACAAAAATCCGGTATTTTTATTAAACTCCTTACCTCTTTTCTATCTGCCGAGCCAGGGTGTGAGAAGATAAGGAACGGAGATGGATGAGGCAGAAAGATGTTTTCTGTTGGTATTTCTCATTTTGTTGCTCTTTAGTTTCTCTTGTCATCTGGCAGCGTATTCAGTGGCTATTAGGACAATAGTGTATATTGGGGCTGTCTATAAATATATAATACAGAATCGTTAGAGAAGCTGATCCGTGTTTGGAGTTCTTTAGTCCCATGGTGGTTGGCCACAATGGGTCTCCTTGCATTGCCGTGCTTCCTGAGCGATTGGGATTCCAAGCGTGCAATTCTTCTGTATTTTTAATTTTGAGATGGTGTTTATTTCCCAAAGAGAGGTCTTTTTACACATGGATATGCAGAGCCCAAGTCAATGTTAGAAATATATTTATCTGACGAAGAGTACTTGTGCAAGTTAATAAAAAAACAACAGGGACTTCAAGCGTAAGTGTCTGCTGAGGATTTTCTGTATATCGTATGTAGTAGACAAGCCATGCTTGAAGGCTTTAAGTGCTTCAGCAATCTCCTAGTATAGGAATTAATTTTTGTCTTGCTTCCTTTGTTCGGGTTGAATCAGGTCTTGTTCCACGTTTTGCCTGCTCAGAATTGAAGCAAACACCCGGAGATGTTGGTGAGTGCTGCATTTGAGCAGGATTGACGTGAAGACTAAACAAGGATGGTACCCACAGAGCCGAAATGCACATCAAAAAGCGTATAAATAAACACAGTAATCAGCAAATGGGATCGCGGACAATGCGTGTGTTACGTTGATAAATATAATGCATCCATATTATTGTTTGTGAAACACCCTGTGATACTTTGGGTGCTCTTTCCCTGTAAGATTAAATGGGTGGGTGAAATGTCAGGACTTGGCTGGTTTGTGCTCAGGGTCACCAGTTTGGGGCCTGGAACGCTGTGTGGTTTAAAAAACACTGGCACGTGTGCTCCTCTGAATCCCAGCTCTTCAACATGAAAGCAAGACCCTTCATTTTAATCATTAGAGAATGAATCCAGTGCTAATAGCACTTAATTGTTTCACTAGAATGATCTCCGTTGGCTTTGGCAGCTGAAATGAAAACAATTCCAAATACCATCAAAGGAGCTTATCCACACACAGCATGCGGAGGGCGAGCGGTTTGATATAGAGCGGTGTGTTAATATCATAACATCTCCGAACGCCACGCACGGCTCTGTAATCCTGTTCTGTCTCGGGTCTATGATCTCGGAAAGTCCGACGGGTAAAAGCAGAAGGAATAAAATAGACACAGAAAATCTTGGTCCTTGCCCCTGAAAATAATGCACCAGTGATGTCTTTGCTGCAGCCGCGTACCTATATTAATCTTGACTTTCTTGAAGCTTGCCCGCTAGTTTAAATTTGTATGCGACATCAAACATACCTTTTCACATATGTTCTTTCCAGATTTTTTTTAACAGTTACTTAGCAGTTTATAGAAGGAAGTGAATGATCTCATCAAGCTGCTTAGAAATTTAAAAAAAAAAATCTGTGCTTATTAATTATGCAGGATTAGTCTAATTATAATTCAGCAAATTAATTAGCGACAGAAGGTGTTCTGAAACATTGGAGTACATTTGCATGTTAAATGGAGAGGCTAGTCCGTAATATATGTAAATTTATGCATGGCTTCATAGTTTAATTTAAAAATTTGCAGCTGCATATGGTATGGGAGCAGGTGAAAAGTCAGTTTTAGTTTAATGATGCTAACAAACATTGGATGCTGTCCTGTCTTCGGGAAGGAATGCTCTGAACGCACCCCTATCTGCCAATCTATAAATCTGTCATAGGAATAGAATGTTACACCCACGTTCAGATTCAAGGTCATCTGTGACTAGACCCAGAAGTACAATAGGTGCGGATCTACCGACCGCACAGACCTCGGGAAAGGGACCCGGGTTGCTGGGTTGTGAATTTGCCTCTTTAGCAAATGCCTGGATGTTTATTCTGTACAAAACCAGTTTAGGGAGCGGTGATGCTCTTGTCTTTGTAAATGAGTGAGAGCTTTCAGCTGAGCGATATCCGCTCTGGCAGGTGTAAAATGGGTGTCTAACCTTGGTTCCGTCTCTAACGTTCGCGTCGGTGCCACTTTCTGATCTCTCGGAGTCACCGGAAAGTTATTACCAAGTTGTGCATTAACTGCGGGGTAGAGTTTTATGTGCTGGCCTCTGCCATCTGGCAGAAATAGTAAAAACCAGCGGACCCATCAGCAGCAAAAAAGCCATTGGTGTAATTGGTGTTCACTGTTCAGCCTAGCGTGGCTCGATAGACAGAGGGTTTTTTCAGAGCTATGGGGTAAGAGAATAGGAGAGTGGGCAGATAAAGGTGTTATAGGTTTTTCTGGGTATGGAAAAAAAAAATTGAGCATGCACTGGATTTTGTGCTCGTTTAACACCTATGTAAATCTTTTCTGGGGTCCATTGGGTTCTCAGATTAGAACCTGAGTTAAATTTGCACCTCTGGAGGGCTCTAAGTACAAAACAATACTGAAGAATGACCAGATGGACCAGGGCTGCGGAGCATCGTCCGGCACCAAACGCGTGTGCGCTGCTGGGCCTGCCGTAGGAGTCACGGGGAAGAATTTGGCTGTGTTTTCAAAATCCTGCTGGGTGTTACGGTCCGAGGTAATGAGCTTTACGAAACTTTTGTCACCATTAAAAAGAACCGGTCGAATCACAAGCAGGGCTCGCAGGAACGGCCTGTGGTTCTTGGCTGGGAGAACAACTTGATCTGTGCTGTGGGTAAGTCGCTTCATTTCTAGGTGCCTTGACTTCCCCCTCAGTGAAACGAGCATTAAAGCCTTTCTTTCCTCCTGTCCTTTGTGTATCTTTTCTCCAATAACAATTTCACAACGTGACACTGCAATGCTTAGCACAGTTGGAGCCCATAGATACTGTAATAAACCAGGGAATATTATCTGAACGTCCCTTTCAACAGCCCGTCAGCCCAATCCTCTACTCTATTACCTCCCTGCCTATTGACTTTTGATTATGCTATGGCATTTGGTCCTGTGCCAAATGGCATGAATAATATGGATCTTACAGTATAAATAAGCTTTTAGCCGTTGTCTTGTAACTTACTGGAAAGTTTTGGTGTGGGAGGAAGGAGAAAAACCCAAAGGAAAAGGAAACTGCTCAGATTGCAAAGAGTCCTCCCAAGACTTTTTGGAGAACAATTGCAATTACAAACACGCTGTTAGTGTTGTGTTTCATTTTCAATTCGAACCCATAGAGTTCAATTATTATTTTCATTAATGGTGTCAGGTTTTCATCAGAGTGCACAAACAAGGAGGTTTTCCTTGGAGGTTTTTTTTTTCCTAGCAAATGTGGCCATGCCAAATAACTGCGTTCAGCGCCGAGAAATGAGCGGCTGTATAACCGGCAGAGCTCTCCCCCAGCCCTTGTTTCTTGAAAATGGGATCGCTTTGCAAGACAGAAACAGAATAAGCATTTACCAAATGGGTGCGAATTGCAGTTTTGGATCCCTGTGCCTGCTGCTGCTCAGAAAGGGTGGAACAGAATCTACTTTGGAGATGAAAATTGTGCAGAAGGTGGAAAACGTGCAGAATATATATATATATATATATAAAGTTTACTGACATGGTTTGGGTTTGGATGACATGTTGCAGGTTTACATTCAGTTACTATTAGTTTGGAAACTAAGCTCTTAAAAACCAATCGCTAGATACAGGGTAGAGAGAAGAAATACGATGTTCTAGGCTGCAGAGATGGGAGATTGGAGGAGGAATTGTCCTTTGCTTAAGGCATGAGGCTGGGAGTCATTTCAAAGCTAGAAAAGAAATGTAGGGAAGGAAAAAGTTCCCATAGAAAGGGGTCAGGATCAGTGCCTAGAGGTGGAGAGACAGAGGTGAGATGAGGAGGAAGATGCAATGGTGATGTAAAGGGCTGTATGTGCAGAAAGCATAGGTGGAAGCGTAAAAATAAGAATCATAGACATTTATGAGGATTTGAATGACTTTGAATCAAGGCAAGAGGGTAGAGAAGCGTTTTTTCATTTTTCCCGTCAGGAAACGCGGCCGTTGTTGGAGGAGTAGCTGCAAGCACGATATTCATGTACATTTTTTGGTGCAACTGGAGTCTTTCTATTAAAAAACCAGTGACAAATGACCAGCCAACTCCTCCTTTCCCGGCCCAGGCTTGGGACCTCGTATCATCCGACTCCTGCTCCCTTCTCCCTCAGTAAATCTCCAAAAAGTCTCCTGACCTACATCTGTTGGCTTTCACATTCGTTAAACTGGGTTCACACTTTATGCACAGGAGTTTTGTGAAGATTAATTAGCTGCTGTTTGTGGAGTATCATATAAATACTCTGGATTATTGCAATAACCTCCCTCATTTCTCACACAGTATAAGGTGGAGGTTCATTCAGAATGCCTTTGTGCAACGCCTGATCCCACACTGACCGTAACTGCTGCAAAAGAGTAGGAAATCTTCTCATCAGCTCCCTAATAACACACACTGACTTAATAGAACAAAATTACTCCAGAGATAAATATTCAGATTATAAAGAAGTCTTCTACGGTGATATTCATTAAAATCAAGATGATGATATCGAATAGATGGAATTAATTGATTTGAAATATGGTGCAAAATCGGACCTGGTCCCTTTGGAAGGAAGAAGTTTCCAGTAAAGCCTTGTCCTTTGTTGTGTTGTGGGGTAGGGTTACTGCTCACACTTATCTCAGGGTTTGCAACGCCAAGACACACACGGGTGGATCGAGGCGGGACGGGAGACCCTGATCTCAGGATTTCCCAGCTTTGGTGGAGCTGGATTGAGGCCCTCGCTGTGATGATGTCTATAGAATCTTAATATTGTTTAACTGGAGCAGAGATACTCATAATAACAGCTTGAAGATTTTTCTGTGTTGACTTGGTGACTTTTGGGGAGCACTTTAATCGTTTCAGCAGAATGCCACCATAACTTTGTATTCCTGTTAGATTGTAGCATCGTAAGATCTGCTGATAACCATAGTAGGGATGTTCTCATGCCAAAAAATGACTGAGACCATGGATCTGAATTCTGCAGTAACCCAAACAAGACAGAATTAACTCAGTATTTGCTTTACAAGGGATATTTTTGATGCTCACAAGGTAAAAACCAATGTAATATGTAATTCTGCACCTGTATTTTAAGAAAGCACAAAAGGTGGAGAGGAAGGTTGGTTAAGAGGTAGAAACTGTAGATGTAGAAGATGTAGATGTAGAAGGTTAGTAGATGAAGATGTAGAAGGTTAGTTAAGAGGTAGAAACTGGAGTCGGGAGATGTGAGACCAGCGATGGGATGGGGAGCAATTCCCTCCCAGTTTGCAGGTGTAAACCGGTGAGTTCCACCAAGGGCTGCAGAGGGGGTTTGTGAGGCGCAATTAATTGAAGTCGAAGTCCCATAGAATGGCGCTATAAAAGCGCAAAGCCTATTATCTATTTCTGTGGTTCCATGTGGTGAGACTGATCAGTCCCAGGTCTTGTGGCAGGGTTTAAAAAAACATTAATGAGTTATTATTTTTTTAAAATACATTTTCTGTTGCACACAGGACAGCTCTTTAGGGCTCCTGTCTGGTCCTCTTGAAGTCATGAGAAAGATTTATTTTATTTCTCTTCCTGATGGCAAGAGGGTTTGATTAAGGTTCTTCTTAATCACCCGAGATGGAGGATAAACGCTCTCAGAGGTGTCGAATTTGCTTTGTAATTGTAGCCGCGTTTTTCGGTTGCCTCAGGTAGGTACAGGACATAGTAACATACTCAGATAAGGTGAGTGGGTGCAGTGATTGCTTTGGGAAGAGCTTGAGAGAAGCGAGGTGGAAAGCTTGGCTACACGAGAGAGACAATACAAAAAAAGTTATATCTTAATTAATTTTATGCCTGGAGTCGGTCAGGTTCTCCATAGTGATGCCAAAGTTTTTGGTGGTAGTCATTCAAAAGTCTTTATGTTTCCCCCAGAGCCTGTGGATGCTCAACCCATAGCCAGTGCCGTCCTTAGGAAGGAACAGGGGCCAGCTAAGAAACATGAAAACGAGCTGTTTTTTTAAATCCTGGCTTTCATTTTTTGATGTCTCTGTAGGTTAAGGCCAAAAACTGGCTAAAGGTTCTCATTTAAAAAAATTAATAAAGCCTTTCTGCAATTCTCCTGTTACCCCTAAATCAGCTTCATTTCGTGCTAACCCTTCCCTCCTCTCTGCTCCCCCCAAGTCATTTTTGTTCTAACGCTGCAATAAATATTAATGCCTTTCCCAGATGCAACCACTGAAAATATATAAGTATATGTAATGACCTACCAAATACTTCATGCAGATACCCAGTTGCAGCTAAAATTTGACTGGAGAAAAGGAGAAAAAGGGAGACACGGTTGAACTAGAGGAAAGATAAAAATTCTTGCGTGTGCATCTAAATCAAACTAAACGTAAATTTGGGGTGGAAAACTGTAAATTTGCTAAACTGTAAATTTGGAGGGAAAACTGCGTGATCGTGGCATAGCCAGTGAGCTCCAAAGAAACTACAAAGGGCTGAGCCCAGGCAATATATCCGAACATATCACCAGTCCTAAAACCCAAGAGCAAAGGGAGATGAGGAATTACTGATGCCCAAGTTGTGGTATCTTAAAGGTGCCCAATTTTCAGCAATTCCAGAAAGCCGAGCACCTCAGGTTGGCTCAGGTGGGACCCCCAGAATTGCTGAATACCCGAAAGCTCCGAGCGTTTGTGTGCTCAGTGCTATTTATTGCAAAGCGGGCCGTGAGCGATGGGAATGCGTCTTGTAGGAGGCACAGAGCTCGGAGAGAAGGAGAGTTTTATTTTCTGTGCATTTTCAATGGACGATACACCCACTGGTAGGAATCAGCGCAGATCTAATTGAAATCCAAGTTAATTTTCACGTATGCTGCTGATTCACATTTGCTGGGGCTCCGAACCCCAATTTTCTGGAGACATTGAGTAGAAAATCTGAATTTAGCTCATGCAATGTTGCAGAGCTCAGTCTTGGATACTGTTAAGTGTATATTTAGAATTTTTACCTTTTAGCATCTGCTTTTTCAGGTCTGTGTGAATACAGAACTGCAGTGTCTGAGCTCAGCCGACACAGCGAGTTCTCTGACTTCGCTCTGATTTTCTTCATCCTTCAGTTTCTTTGGAGCATTTTCCCCATCTAGATGAACAGGGACGCAAGCATTTAAAACCATTACAAAGGAACTTGAACGTTTTCCTGATTAATTTGATATTTTTTTTTGTCCTTGAAAGTAACAACTTCTTGTGGATTTTTGTTTGCAGTTATCCTCCAAAATAATGTTAACCGTCAGCTCGTTGATTTTCATGTGAAAGTTGCTTGCCTTGATTTCGTTATATAGTTTGATTGCATTCCGCAGATTTCCCTTGGATAGATAGGAACATAAGCAGTTTATGTATCGGTAAATATTTTTTGGTAGCTGTGAGCAGAGGGCAGGATAAAAAGGAGCGTTTGTGAATAACGTTTCTGCCTCAAATCCTCCTGTGAATCCTCGAGCGTGCCGGCACACGTAGTGTTTTTCCTTCGGAAAACATTCTTTCAGATAAAATCCTGCTTACGGAATCATTCAAATAACGGGGTTAACATGAGGACCTGGGACCGTCGCCCCACGCGGGATGAGCGGGCGAAGGGGATGAAAATAACAACAGGCAGCAAAATGCAGAGAAATTAAAGATTTTAGGTATTGTTACAATGTTTGTGAGTGATTTAAGGGAAAAAAAAAAAAAAAGAAGGAACGTTTTAATTTTAAAAGGGTGGATTTTGTGATGGTGATTTTTTTTATGACGTTATCCGGGTCTTTTTTGCGGGTTCGGTTGTTGTCGTTGTGAGGTTCTCGAAGGGTTTTATTTGTTCGAGCAACATACAAATGGATCGGATCATTCGCTTTTATTTTGTTCTGTATGTTCGGGGCAGATGGAAGAGAAACGCCACGATATAAGCCGTGCAAAGAAAGTCGCAATAACAAGGGAGAGCGGATTTCTGCTTTATTGTCTTGCGTTAGGACTATTTTGGCCGTTGTTGTTGGTAAACCCCAGGAAATATACATCTTTCTCCTTTAAAGTTCTAATTCAAGGCATGAATGTGTGAGTTCTGAAGGGACTTAGGGACTGCGGTAAAAAATCGTTGTCATAGTAACAGAAAGGGAAATAGGCCCGACTCACCTGGGACTTTAACTTACTGCAAAAGCGGATTTTTTTTTTTTTATGGAAAGCACTCAGCAAGCGAAATAAATAAATAAACTGCTCTTTGTATTCTAAATCAACCCTTCTACTATTTATTTTGACTTACATCCGAGTCTTTTTCCTTCTAAATCCGTCTTAAAGCATCCGAGGATGTTGTTTTCAATTCTAATTGTTGTGGTGAAACCCGTTTTGTCTGACGGACAGAAATGAAAAGAATTGCGGAAAATATTTGGCACTTGCGACGGGGGACGCCAAAAACATTTCTTGCCCATTATGTCTGAATTTGGGAGACAGGCTTGGTTTGGTTTTCACCCAAATGACTGTAGTTTTTCGTGTAGTTTCTTTACCTCTGAAATCTTCACAACTAAAGCCATCGTGGTGAGGAAATCTCATCAGCTTCTTCCGGGAGCTGGATTTGTTTCTGTGGGTTTTAATAAGTTCTAAGGAGTTTCAAGGCTTATCTGCCTTAGAGTTGCCCTGTCACTTTTTGTAGGTTTTACGATGTTATCCTTCTATATTGTGTTCATGAAAAAATCCCTTCAGACAGCAAAAAGAGCTTGTGTGCAAAGGAGAGATAAAGAAAGGGACTGAAATTGTGTGGCCAAACACACAGCGAGGAAATTGGTGTAAATGGGAGTGGATCTGGTGATTTACAGTCATGTTGGTTATACTTTACCTGATTTTTTGTATTAACTTCATTTTTTAGGGTTTGGTTTTGTTTGTTACGCTTCTATTTTAGTGAGTTCTTACAGTCCTGGTTTACTGATACACCATCGTGTAAATCACTGTGATGTGTACTTTAAACCAGAATGCAACAGCCCGTGTTTTGTTCAATAGGAGTGACATGGTTCTTTATCTTTCCAGATTCTTCTTAAAATTTTTTCTCAAGTGCAATCAGAATTGTTTGAAAACAGCAGGAAACCCAAGAGATATGAGACGGTTCCAGGTAAGCCTTATAAAGCTCAGCGTTAAGCTGCCTGATTTTTTTTCTTTTTTTCCCCTCTCCTCTCTCCTACATTGTTCATAATAAATACGACGACAGTATCTGATAAGCCATATCAGATATTGTTAAAGTTTTTTTCCATTTGTTGTGTTTAAACCTTTCCCCCCTTTTCCCCCTGGTTTTTCTCTCCTTTTTTTTCCCCCCTTTTTTCCCCTGTGAATCCCCATGGGTTGTGATGTTCTGTACCAACCAGCAGTGGATATTTGATTTGACACCCTCGGGCAAAGCTCTCGCACATCCAGCTGCCCACAGCAGGGATCGTGCTGCTGATACTCAGATGCCTCCGAATTTTTCAAAGTATCTCTGTACGTGGTGCACAAGCAGCCTCCTCATTTCCCTCCGCTCTTCCCATCTTTTTTGCCGTTTAACTCTCTCGTGCCATCCCTTTTTGAAAAAAAAAAACAAACAAAAAGAAGCCAAAATAGCGTTGGTCACTTTAAGATCTCACGCAGCAAAGCAACAAGCCCCGCGGGACAGTGACCCAGCTGCTTTGCAGTGAAATCTGCCACTGGTTTCATCATCGCTGGCGCTGATGGATTGTGAATTCCAGCTCGGAAAAACACAGAAGGAGGTGAAGTGTGGCCGTGGTGAGGAGAGAGGCAGGCCCAGGCTCCCACCCTGCATTCCCTACCCTTTGAAGCAATTATGTTTAATAAATCAGTGTTTTACCTGCAGCTTAGCCCTCCCAACGCTGTAAACTCACGCTGGATGTGGGATAACGTGGTAGGAAGGTGATGCCAGGACTGACCCTCATGGGACTGAGGGTCTGGAGAAAGGATCCAAGTTGGCAGTCGGGGTTGGGCTGTGTCGCTAATTTGCTGGGTGACCCTTGACAAGCCGTTTTTCCTTTATTCTGGTCCATATTCCCACCTCACCTTGGTCAAACTTTGCCATCTGCATACAGGAGAATGTTTGAGAAAGCGCAGGGGTGCTCTGCCAGCCAGAGCCTTCGACCATCCTTGGAAATGCTGTTACTGCTTGTCATCATTATTTTTGTACCTTCGCTGTGCCACATCCCCGATACAAAGAGCATTTCAGCTTATTTTGAGGGATGTGTGTTTTTCTTGCAGACCCACAATTCTTATAATGGGAAGGTGACATCCTAAGGTTTGGCAATTCCTGTCTCATTGCTTGGGCGCTTGCATCAGTTTCCTCATTTATAAATTAAATTAAGTTGTTTAAAACTTTCCACCCAAACATGTTTTCACAGACAAGCAATTATTTTTTTTTTAAACTAGCAGTGAAGGAGGTGTATTTTTCTCAAAAAAAAGAAACAGAGTTCAACTTTTAAGTGAAATACTGCGAAGTGAAAGCTCTAAAAATTTGAAAGACTTGTAGGCAAAAAAATATAAAAGAGTTAGTAATTTTCTTTTTGAGCAGAAATAAATGTAAAGAAAAATTCCTGACCAACTTAATTTTTTTCACTAGTAGTTTAAAGAGGCTGCAGTGACTTCTTCGTAATCATTTTAGAGATAAGACACGAGAAAAAAGAAGTGCTCATTGTTAAGATTTTTTATTTTCAAGTGGCAATTTCCATAAAGAAAAAATTAGATCTCCAATTAGATGTCTAATGCCAAGAATGTGAAAATCTGAGAGAAAAGGAAAACTCAGTTTATAGCATGTAAACAGATCTTGTTAGCTCCTAGGGCCAACTAGAATAGCTGATTGTGGAATGTAATGAAACATAAATAGAGTCTCTGTTTTGTTATGAGTTTGTAAAAAACCTTGCACAAGGGTATCCTGATTAGCACCTGGGGATTTTAGGCACTGCCATCTTACAAATAATATTGGTTATAACAGCCAAAATGTAAATTCTGGATCCAAACATACCCAAACACTGAGGAAATGAGATGTGATTTCCATCTCACGCTACGGCGAGTGAAACTAAAATTTGAGATTTCCATCAGGTGCTGGAGGATTTGGGATCTTTTTCTTTTGGCATCAGCCTCATTCTTTGTTTGGCCTCTGTATCTCCACATCCCAAACGATGATGTTCTAGAGCCCGAACAGGTTCAAATGTCCCGCAAAACATTGAACGGGGAAACTGAAACAAGCGCTCGCGTGGTTGGTGCTGGAATGTCTTCCTTCCTTCAGCCATCCGCCCGATTTGCCTCTTGGGCAATATTTGAGAAACACTGCCTTGCTTTTGATCTTTGTACCAAACCCAGCAGTTTATTGGAGAGGAAAATGAGCTGGGATAGACTCTTCATCTGGGTTTTCTGCCTTACAATGTGCCAAGTTGGAAAACAGAGCCAAGGGAAACTCTGTGGTTCTGTTTCACAGGACTTGAGCGACTCGTGGCCTTCCAGTCATGGGAGTTCTTACCCTTTGAGTTTCACCGTGAGATTGAAGCTCAAACCCCCAAATTAATCAAGATCAGGCAAAACCAGGTTCAGCTTAGTGTTTGTCAAAACCAAAAATGTTGACAAGACTTTTTATCAGAGTTACAAAAACGAACCCTTGGTCACAAATTGCAAAACGCTCGAGGTTTTGGGTCAAAGTGGGATCCTCGTTCAGGCTTGTTCGAAACGGGTTGTGTCGGTTGATGAGCTTTGTGCTGGGCTACAGGGGTCAGTAGGTATAAAAAAAGATACAAAAAGTGGTGGAATTGCTAAAATTTTATGCACTGGGACTTAAAAAGCTCTCCATTCCAAAGGAAATTACTTGAGGGGTTTTTTTTGTGTGTGTGTTGCAGTGGGGTTTTTTAATTTATTTTTTGTGGTTTGATTTTTGGTTCTAAATTTGGGCAAACACTGCCCTTAAAGTCGCAAGTGGCAGGGAGGCAAAGAAAGATTAATTCAAATATTAGGGGTGTGCTCGCTCACTGCAAACGTGTTAATTTTCATCTTAATTGTTAAGATTTACACCAGGCAAAGTAATTAATATGCAGAATTGTTTATTAGGTTTGAAAGGGCAGTTTTGTGTCCTACCAGTGCAGGAACATGTGAGCAGAGGAAAAGCAGGGTCAGAAATCACAGTGCAGTAAGGTACTTTATTCATTTTACGATTTAATTCATTATGTTTCATTCTTGGGCCGCATCTAAAACCTTTACTGTTTTTTCCTGATAAATTATTTGTACAACTGTTGTTATTAAGGCCCTCCTCTTACAAACATTTCCACGCATTGAACTTTCCTTATGCAAAGAGACCTCTGCGGTATCGTTTTATTTGTACCTCTGTTTTGCTGCAAACCCAAAAAGATCCATTTTCAATGGAGTAGGGCTTGTCAGCTCTCCAGGAGACACCAAGATCCTCGTTTTATGGTGCATCTTACGGGGTTCTTCCAGCACAGCACAACTGTTACTCATGGCTGGAAAAGCATCAAGTTAATGCTTCTGATTAGAGACGGGCATGAAGCCGCATTTTGGGCTGGGTTTGGTTGATATCCAAAGTTCCAGGGCGTTGGGATCTCAGCCTTGCTTCTCCATGCAAGATTTGGATTTTTATTATAATTACAATATATTAAACTAAACTAAATGTTAGATTTCACTTATATCACACTTATTTTTAAAAAAATGGGGGTGGGGAGGAAAAGGGCTGGAAAGGTTACATTAACACTGCATTGTAAATTTAATACAGCTCCAGATGCCTGAAGAGGGTTGGTTTTTTTTTTAGTATAATTCTTGAGTTTGGAGAGCAACACCAGCTGCTTTGCAACCACATTAACTATGTGAAATTTGCTTTGATATTAAGTAGAGCATCAAAGATACAATGAAAATCTCTTTTTTACAATCAAATACAAAGGTTGTCTTCTGTTGAAAAAGGTGTTATACCTCAGAAATTAAAGGATATGTGATAATGATTTTAGTGGTTTTTTCCCCCCAGTAATAACATAATTTTATTGTGGATCACTCACTACTTCAATGTTTGTCGGTGGCCAAAGCAGAGAAAGAGAATCTTTCTAGAACTAATGGATATTTTCATGGTTACTTGATGGCTGCCCAAATATGTATGTAGACTGAGTAATATGTCCTTGCGAATTGAACTGAAGCAAATATTGATTATTTATCAGTTACAATATTTCTGAATCGAGATTGTCAGTGGAAAACTGAAACAAAAAGCATGTTAAAATCACCCGTTCAAACCACAGCGCTGTTGGAGTTCAGCTAGTCTGCAAATCTGAGTTTACATAGGTATTGTCATTACTGTCATTGCTATATTCTCAGTGAATGATTCTCCCAGGAACAGGATTTTTTTAAAAGAACGATGCCCTCCATTTAATGAGGACTTCTCGAGAACTTGATTGAAGCCCAATGATACTTAACGGTAACGACCGGTGTGTAATGGGGGCCAATAATTCTGTGGAATTAAGATGAGGCACTTCAGCTCAAATGCTTCAGCTGAGACCTGGCGCTAACGCATTAGACTCCTGTTGATTGGGAATTCTGCTTCATCCACTAACACACTGATTAAACAGATCCTACGGTGCCGCGGTCGAGAGAACGGTGCAAGGCAACGGAACATCGATACTAACAATGGGCGTCTTTGAACCAACGTGCTTATTAGAAACAAGAGGAAGGTCAGCGATTGCCCTCTGTTTTCAGCAGAAATCGTGACACGAAGTGTTTCCTGGCAGGTATCCCCCTCTGGGTGCTCTGGGGAGACAGAGAAAGGCAAAATAACAAGGTGTGTCCCTGGGGAGATTCCTGCCTGGGCTCAGAGTGGTTGGATCAGTTCATCACCAGGCTGAGAATTCCCCCAGCCAGCTCTGAATGATCTGGGCCGTTCAGCAAAACCAAAAAATGGGTAAGAGCGGTGGGGTGGGAGTGCGAGTTAGGAATGTAGGCTGTAAGGAACGAAAAGGGATACCAAGAATAAAACGTAACTGGTCTAAATCAAAATCCTTTTCAGGCTGGAGCCCCACGGCAGGATTTTGGGTGTGGATAGAAATCGATGAACTGTTGTTAAAGGGGTGAATACCACACGGACTAAGGTCATTATGGGAGATTAATTTCCCAGGTATAAGTTGTGAAACACATGCAACTGGTATCAGCAGAGTCTAGAGCTATTACTAGGTGGCAGATTTCTCCATCAAATTAAGGTGATGCTATTTTAGATTCCATATGAGTAAGGGAAGGACTGACTACAATTGCGAAAGAAAAAACACTCAAGGAGCTTAATGTGTTCAGATCTTTAGACCAAATAGCTATTGTGACAGTGAGTTGCCAGAGCTGTGTATTGTCAATTAAAACCAAAGCATAACGAGATTCTCCTGTGTCTCAGGTAAGCTTTGCCAGTAGAAGGATGCATCGGTACCATTGTACCCCACTGATTTCTTGTTTGGAATGCAATATACTGGTTTAACCATCTTCAAAAGAAAATGAAAATGAAATGGGAACAGGTGCAGGAATGGATCATTAAGGTGACGGGGGAGTGGACAAGTGCTTGGCTCAAATATTTTAGTGGCATGCACTGAGAAGGAACATAACTGCTGTCTAAAAATATCCTGAGGTAGATTGGAATGGGGAATAATAATTGCAAAGCTAGTGCTAAGTGTTAACTGACTAGGAATAAATGTAGGCCGCAAACCATAAATTCCCTAACCATCAGGACAAGCAGGCTTTGAAACAAGAGGAGTACCAAAGGCAAAGGCCTGAAATAGTTGAAGACAATTTTATAAAGGTAGCTGCATGGTTTGGTTGGTAGCCTAGAGTTTGCTCAGGGTCTCAGGGAGGATTTCCCAAAAAATCCAATGCAAGTTCTGAGCAGAGAGAGGCTGCTGGCATTTTTCATATTGTTTATCTTATTCCTAATCCAACTATGAAGCAAACTTTATATTCTAGCATCTACTCCCGTATTACTCGCTCTACCAAAACGCCTGTTGACATCAATGGCTCCGGAGCCCTGTCCAAGTGAAGACAGCAGGATGAGGCCTGACATATTTTCTTCCACCCAGCTGGAAAATAATAATAATGATAATAATTTTTTAAATCCTCATAGTAGTTATTCTTTCGAAAAGTTAAAATAACATGGTACTGTGACTAGAGAGTTATAAGGGAAAGTGCATCAGGAATGTAATATTGTTTCCAGATGTACAATGTCATAAAGAATTTTTTCCACACTTGGAATGGTAACAGGAATTTTTTGAGAGAGATCATTTACACGGTGATGAGATGTGTTACATGTAAGTAAATGCCTGTATGCCTGGAATGTTTGTACCATATGTCTAAATAGGTGTCTATGAGTGATACGGCTTCTATATAGGTGACGATGTGTATTTACTTGCATGTATGTGGTTTGAAGAGAACCGTACCTTAGAATATAGAAATACTGATATAATGTATAGATGAGGGAGGAGAAGTTGTAGCACCCAGGTAAAGGTTTGTAAAGAAATACACCACCTTGAACTGTGCAGGGAAGGGAAAGAGCAGCTCGGAGAACCCGGCTCTAACGTGCTACAGACAGTTTGTCTGGATGTCATGGAAGGTGAACCCGCCTGGTTGAGCAGGGATTACAGAAACCCACCTGGGAAACAAAAAATAACGTGGAGCTACAGCACGTGCATTTCCTCAGTACGGCTGGAGAACCATTGGTTTATGTCTGTGGCTTCATAACTTATAACAAGACCCTTGCAGATTAGCAGAGAGAATCTTAAGAACTGCCAAAAACTCTGCTTAGAAGCCTGTAACTCCCTCGCTGTTCTAGAGGTGGAACCTGCCCTTGCGTGGATGAAGGAATAGCACGTTGACCTATTTCTTGCTTGATTGTTGTCCTCTAAAACTCGACAGAGGTGACAGGTCGATCCAGCTGTTGGGTGGCTCAAAATCATTAGTCTTTATGCTACTTGTGTCAAATTTGGCCCTCAGCTACAATTACCAGAACCCACGGCCTACCTGACATATTGCGATGTTCTCAGGTCGTTCCCTTAGGATTACATTTTGTGTTAACTACTGATTTTAAGTAAAAGACCATCAACTGAATAAGCATAGAAGCCAGATTGTCATACACAAGAAGTGCCATCAGATCAGGAAAAGAAAAACGCACCAAAATAATTTGTCGGTAATTTGCCGCTGCTGTGGACAAATCCGAGAATTTAAATCTCCAAGGAAGTTTGCACATCACCTTTCATTGGCACGAAATAGAGGTTACAAAAAAAATGCCCGGACCGTTTTATGATGTTAGGAGAACAAGTGTTATTGATAAATACATGTTCAGAAGCGTATTGGCAAAAACGCATATAAATGGTTAACAAGGTAATGGTAAGAAACGTTGACCTTGATTTGTTTAGCTAAGATGTAAAGATTTTTGAAGGTCAAAGGTGTTCTTGTGTAGTGTTTTGGAGTCTAACTGTGTCTGACCCTCTAACATTAAGCTGCTGTGGCCTGCAGTTTTGAAGAGTGAAGCAAAGCAGGGGGAAGGAGAGAAGGGGGAGAGCGCAGGAAATGGAGTGAGGTGTTTCAGGAAGTTGTCAGGAGTTGACTGATTGATTCCAGATGGAAAGGGTCACCCGTGCTGACCCAGGACATACTCGCTGGGGGAAAGCAGTTGGCTTGTGAAAGGGAAGGGCCTGGGAGTTAGAGACCATCGTGGAATGCGCATTCCTCTTCCTTTTATCCATAAAACATTGGGGTTTAATCTGTGGTATAAAACAATTCCATTGTCATCTCCATCAGGCTCAGAATGACTGGAGCAAACTGAAGAGGTTCAGTAGTTTTCATGTCCATAATCTCACTTGTTCTTGCTGAACATCGTTGCTAATGAGTTGGCCAGCAGTGTCGTGGCAAAGACGACAAAGGTCTCTGCTGAATTTCAACAGTACCTTAGAGATTTCTGCAAATGAGGTTCACAATTTGGAGAAGGTTCTGGTCCAGCTCTGAACTTTGCATTTTGTCCCGTCCCCAAGAACGCTGTATTTATTCACCCTCGGTCCCAGCCTGTGAAATGCCAAGTGGCTTTGACCCTCCTGTGATGAATGGGAGAGGTAAATAAGAATGGAACTGCTCATGGAGAGAGGTCTGGAAGTGCATCTTCCGTTCCTGCGGGCTCAGGGAACAGAGGATGCTCAGCACTTGTCCCCCGAACACAGGACTGGTTCTCGCCGTTTCTCAAGGAACAGGATCTCGACAACTCTTTCCGAAATGTTGCTCTTGTATTGAGCACAACACACCCCAAGGGTTATTCAAACAGGGAATGCCTGTATACCTGAAGTCTGGATCTGTTATAAAGATCATCGAAGAACATGTATGTGTGTGTTTATCGCATAGGCACCTTGTGTATGTGAGGTCAGATATGTATGTATTATATAGTGTAACTGTATAGATACGATATACTTTTTATTTACATTTGGTTACAATTTAAACACTTGTCGTAAATATTTCAGACACTGGAATAATTCAGGTCTATTCCCCTGTTGCCATAGTGTGCTCTGCGCTGGCCAGCGAGAGATTAAAATTTATTTCCATTGTTTAACGGAAAATAATGAAGTGCATCTGAGTGGGTTCAGCTATGTCATGCGGGAAATGTTCACTTTGGACAGGAGTCTCACTCCACCCAAATGTGCAATGATGAAATCAGTTGGCGCACAAAAGCAACACATTTTGTGACAGGAATGCTTGAGAAGTATAAGAGTACAGTATGACAAGAGCCTTTTGGAATGAATTAAGCTTGTCTCGAGAAAGAAAGGATTCTTTAAGCTAGCATAATCCTGTAGGAGGGCAAGGTTTTTCTTGCTATGTGCTGAATATAGTTTCATCAACAATTGGAGCTTGGCATCCTCTTACCCTAGGACAGCCTAGGACAGCTGTATCCGTGAAAATCCATGAACATGTCCGGGGCAGATTCCCCATAGCCATGAATTACTGTAGCTGAGTGGAGTTAAGCTAATTTACACCGATAGTCTAAACCTGGAAGTTTCAGTAAGATGCATCGTCTTTTAGTACTTTAAAAAAGCAGTTTGCTCTTTTTTTTTTTTTTNTTTTTTTTTTTTTTTTTCCTGAAAGTTTGTGGTTTAAATGCACATCTATTTCTGGATTTATAGGGCTTACAGGTTTGGATATTGTATTGTAAAGGGAAAACTAAGTGGGATTAATTAACATATACAGTTCCTTCCTCTAAGAACTCTCATGCTCTTGGAGCCCAGCAACATGAGTCATGGAGGCGAAGGTTTCAAAACTGGTTTCAAAACTGCTCGATCTGGGGTCCTCAGGCTCAGATGATTTTCAAGAGGCACTAAACACGCGTATGTCTCAACCCAGACCTGATATTAGATGCTGTTCTCACAGAGTAAGAGTAAGACCTGCGTTTTCCAAGCAGATGCAGACAGATGCGTGTGTGTGCAGTACAGCAGATGCCTCTGGATCTGTGTGTTTGTGCGAGAGGCAAAATCCCGGTGGCGCTCTGCTCGGGGTCGCACACATCGGCCCTGCATTCAGGGCCACCCACAGCAGATAGTTCATTATCCAGTAAGAACTTCGTACGGCCCTTAGGATGCTATGTGAAATGGAATTAACGCATCGAATGAAGGCTGACAATATTTTCTCCCCTTCTCGTTCAGGAGTAAACCCTGCAGGACGTGATGCCAACTTAGAAACAGAGCGGGGTTTTAACTGAAGTGAATAATTAATACTTCAGTGGAATTTCGAAGTTAATTGTTCACCTGCCTCGTTTTTCTGCTCTTTCTAAATATCCAGGTCGTGCTATCGACAACAGTGAACGTGGATGGGCACGTGCTGGCGGTGTCTGACAACATGTTTGTTCACAACAACTCCAAGCACGGACGGAGAGCAAGGAGACTCGACCCGTCAGAAGGTAGGAGGTTTATGTGAAGAACAGTATGCAAACGAACGCAGAAGCATATCACCCATTCTTCAATTTCTGTTTGTTTTCCGGGGGGAAAGAGCTAAGGGGCAGCTACAGAGCCTCAGGGGGGTTAGAGAAGGAAGAGGCAGGAAAGCAGGGTCTACTGTACTCAAAATTTGATCCTCTTTACATCTAAGAGACTGGCCACCCCCCCTGTTTGTTAATTAGTTTGTACTGAAAAAATGAAAAAAACAGAAACACTAAGCATTATCTAAATTTCAGCCTCTCATTCAGCTGGGATAGATTTGATTTCAGGCAAATTAGGCAACCTGACATCTTAGTTAAACAGAACCGTTGCAGCACAAGATGTGTATGAAAAAGTGTCACCAGTTCCCTTAAACAAACTATGCGCGAAGCGTAACAATGCACAGAAGGAAAGTGACACTAATTGATTTCAGTTTGTTTGGCTAAGCAAGACTCACGGCCATCTACAGGGATGGGTTTGGGACTATATTAAAGCAATTACAAATACTTGTATCTGTTCAACTTCAAACCGGTTGGCCCCTCCTTTCCCTCTTGCCGTGCATTCGTTACCACAGCATTCCACCTCTCGCACAAACAGCACTCAAAATCGCTAGAAAATGCTATCTGCGTCTCCTTTTCCCTCCCCTGCAGCTAGTGAAAGTGAGAAGAGCTGCTGATGTTAGTAGAAAAGACAAGCAAGGATATTATTTCATTATAATGTTTTGCTGCCCCACTTCTTAACCGTGCCCTATATCAACCTAAAAGAAGAATTAATGAACTGGAAGAAAATGATTGAATCAGTAAAGAATTCCGAGTGGTGTTAATTCTCCCCCAGCGGGCAGTGAAATGGTAGAAGGAAAATCCCAGGATTCCTAGGCTAGGAAGCCATCCAGTTTTCCCTTGACTGATTGGATGTGATTGACTGGCTGTTCAAAGGAGTCTCGTGTTTTTGGAGCGCTGCCAAAGTTCCCCTCCACCTCTGACCCTGTCAACATTGGGAATGGAGTGATGGATTGACTTTGGTTATGGCCTGGAAACCATATTGGGTTCCTGATGGGACGTATAGTCCAGAGGCCTTGAACATATGGAAGAGAGGAGGAAAAAAAAAAAAATCGTGCTCTGTAAAATCAAGAAAATATTAGAAATTGTCTCCTGATAGGAATTGGAGGAAACCTTTGAAATTTTGTATCGTTTTTACCTATTGATAAACTTCATAAATCTCAACCTACCTCTTTCCGCAGGGTTTAGTTTTTGTTCGGTCGCGTGCTGATGAGAGGGGGTTAACAGCCTCTGCACAATCGCTTAGGCGTTTCATTTTTACACCCACTACAGTTGGCCTAATAGGCTTTAATGACACAATGTTAAGTGCCAGTAATGAATAGGCAAGTAATTAACACCAGCAAGGCAGAAAACATGCTTTTTATATATTTATTTCTCTCTTTATTGGGCTTGGTGGGATGATGCAGCAGCCTTCGTGGGTGAGTGGCCGGAGGGGACTTGTCCCAGGTCTTCACACAGTATTGTGAACAATCTCAAAGCTGTATGGGGGGGGAAAAACCCATAACGTGGTGCTCTGATGTCCTTTTTGTCTTGTGTAGCCACACCGTGCATCAAAGCCATCAGCCCAAGCGAGGGCTGGACCACAGGGGGGGCGATGGTGATCATCATTGGAGACAACTTCTTCGATGGGCTGCAAGTTGTGTTTGGAACCATGCTCGTATGGAGCGAGGTGGGTAGAGGTTCCTCCCCGAAGCTCTTCTAAGGAAAGCGGAGGGGGCACAGTGTTAATTCCCATTCTAATAATGGTACAAAATCCCCCTCCTGGAGGCAAGAAACTAGACCAGGGGCACCACTTGCCTGTTCTATAGTGTCTCCAGGAATAAGCGGCGCATTTACTCGTGAAACGTGTTTGGAGAGCGTAAAGTGAATGCGGGGGGAATAACACGGAGATAATCGCGCCTCTCCTTTTGTTATTTCCCAGCTTATCACGCCTCACGCCATTCGAGTTCAGACACCTCCACGTCACATTCCTGGGGTGGTAGAAGTGACATTATCGTACAAATCCAAACAGTTCTGCAAAGGCGCACCCGGCAGGTTTATTTACACAGGTAGGTGATGGTGATTTCCGCTGGAGGAGCACAAGCTCAGAGCCTCTTTGTTTTGGTAATCGGTATTGACAACTCTTTATCTATGTATTTATTTATTTCTTTAGCCTCCTGCTGTTTGAAGGCCGCTCTGGTAGCTGTGGCATTTGGACATGTAAGGAGATAGCTTGGTTGTTGTGCGGAGGTGTTGAGGGACTGTTCCTACACACGTTAATATTTTTTCCAGATTGTTGTGCTATGGGTCTGCCTATAGGTACCTTGAGCATACAGGAATATGCTAGCATCGTTCTACATACTGGAAAATGTTTTATTTGTTACCGTATTTATTTTATGTTTCCCTAAATGGATATGTGCTCTTGGTACCTGTGCTGAAAAGGTTTAGGGATGGAGCGATACAGACATGAGTAATAGAAATGGGTATTCCTCTATGGAGATAAGTCATCTTATTATTGTAAAAATTGGTTTAGGTGCAAGATTTACTTGTACCATCCAGGGCGGACTTGAGTCAGCCTGCAGTGCAGTTCTTTGCTGTGTTAATTAGAGAGCTTCCACAAAAAAGGACGTGAAGCGCATGTCGGAGCCAGCAGAAGAAAGTTAAATACACTATCCCTGTTTTACTGCTGTTGTTGGCATAGGGATATCTGTTAGCGTTCTGAGGGGTGAGTGGGTGCTTGCTGCCATATGTTACACAACAGCACTTCACAGAAGACGCCGAGCTGTTAGAGCGAGGGTAGAACAGACAACTTTTCAATCTGTCTGTTCAGGAACCTGCAGTTCTCCCACCATGGCAGGCAAAATGATAAACACAGCTATTAGGTGGAGGCTCACCTGTGTAATCAATTCCCCAGGTTGTTGCTGCTAATAGCAGGAAAAACAACTTCTAAGCTATGAAAATAACACGGTGGCTTTTTGGTTTTTTGCTTTCCACGGCACCAGAAAACTGTTGTGGTCCTGCTGTGCCTTATTCAGGCGATCGAGGTCCTTCCACCTGTGAGTTTTCTCCAGACCATCTCCAGCAAGTTTGGAACCTCTCGGCCAATTTCTGTCAGTTTTGATCAGAAAGGCAGGATCAGAAAGGCACTTTTGGGAGAACAGAAAGTGGCGAGAGAGATCTGAATTAATCCTGTGCTGAAAGAAAGGGTGAAGAGCTCAACCGTGTTCTTAGGCAGCAGAGAAGCCACCAGAAAACAGCCTTAGGAAACCAGGTTGTCTAAATGCTCCTGCCCACGGAATGTGTCTATGTCCATAGCTCGCTGAAAAATACACTCAGCAGCACCACAGAAATGCAGCTATTTGTTGGGCAGAGTGTAGCAGACGATTATGTCAAATAATGAAGAGGAAAGTTCAATAGATTTTATAATTATTGGTAAGGTAGTCCTGTGCATCATAATGAAAATCTGGTTTTTTTTTCATGATAATTGACATGTATTATTTTGGTGATACTTTTAGTACTTTCTATTGCAGTGTATTCCTCTGAGCTGTCACAAAGCTTATAGATAACAAATCAGAGAATGCAGTAGGCTTGGAGACACAAATAAGAGCGCTTCCCTCTTGAATTGTACGTAGTTGCAATTATATACTAAATGAGAATTTCTCCTCTAAATACCTTTCCCTTCAGCCAGCACTTGGCAAAAACCTGAGAAACGCAGAGACATTAACATCAAGCCCGGGAGACTGAAAAGTGTGAAATCCTGCAAACTAAAAGCACGGGAAGATGTAGTTCTGTCAGCACTAATAACAGCAGCAGCAGCTATCAGGGTCATGTTATGTTAAGTCCTTCATAATTATTAAGTGCTGAGATATAACCTCAGATGAAAAGCACGAAGGGTCAAGTCACGTGAAAAATACTGAGTGGCTGCCTATAGGTGCTTCACAGGTATAACAAGAATAATTATTGGTGTAAAACCAGACCTCAGCGGGGGCCTCTCTGCATCCAACATGGGCAACCAGTTACAGAACGACATGCATTTCCATTTTATACGGGACATCGCCGCAGTACGGTGGGGAGAGATTAACCACCTGCTTGTGGTTATACGGGAAAGCTGGACACAGGGAGACATCTCTTGGGTTCTAGTAATGTATTTTAATCACCAATACTCTTCTAAAACATGGAAACAGATAGTAGTTAGTAGTTAAGTCTAGGCTTAAAGCAGGAGATAAGTCTATTTTTAAATCAAACCACAACTAAACATTTAGTCCCTGTCTGTACGTTAATCTGGCGAGAATACAGGTTACACATACATCTCCGTGTTCTGAATTACCTAAAGAAATTCAGCTGTTCCTAGAATAGAGAGACATTTGTTCTCTGCCCCTAATCTAGCAGTAGCCTCATATTCTGCTTTTAATACTACACAAATTCAAACCCTGCCACTGTAAGTAGTTGCATTACAGTTCCCTTGGCTTTAATAATGCTTACATCAATTTACGCCAGCTGAGGATATGTCTCGTAGGCTTTCATATCTTCAGTTGGATCACAGCTCTGCGTTTACTTTGTCACAGAGATGCTAACCTGGAAATGTGTATATCAGGGAGATTTTGAACATAATTTTCCTTGCTGAGCAGAAATCCTCCAGGGGTTGACTTGTCAGAGCAACGCAATATAAAATAATCTGTAGGATATGTTGGGCTCCCGGGTCGTGCTGTATCAGTCTCTGTGCCAGCTGCCACGGATAGGAGGGTCTGGTTTGCTAAAGCTCGTGAGTAGATTTGAGAAGGCGGGAACCAACGTTCGTGAGCATGCAGTGAGCTCCACAAATTGGAGGAGAGTTTGCTTGGGCAGGACACAACGGATGGGCACAAAGCGATTGCAGAGAACAAGTCCTGCCCCTGCTTTACTGTTGGTTTGAGTGAAGGTTGTCGCGGGTACAAAGTTGGAATTCAGGCCTTTAAGGCCACTGGTGCCTTTTTCTCTCTGATAACGTCTTTAAGAAGGTCGGGCATCGCACTCCCAATACTATATGTGTCCTCTGGCTCCGTTTTCTGAGTCCCAGGTATTTCTAGAGGTATGCGTACTTGGTTTCTTGCCATTCATGCTTTACAAACAGAGGAATATTTGCCCTTTGGTGTGCAAAGAAGAGCTGCAGAACTTCGCTAAGGCCCTTACATGTGTGCCCTTGATTGGCAGAGAGGGAGAGCGCCCGCTATCAGAATGAGCTGTCACTCACGGGACAGCGTGCAGGTCTTCACACCACCATCTTCCTCCAGCACTCTCATGTGCTTCGATGTGTGGTGAAATAATTAATACTTTAAATGTCAGCACCGTTATCGTTGGGTATCGCAGTTGGTCCCCGTTGAGATGAGCGGGGCTGAGCTGTTGTTTCAGGTTTTGCAAATGCAGACAGAGGTCACGGCATCGGTCGCTCAAGTTTCTCCTATTCCAGTGGGTCAGGGTGGCTGGAGACTTGTGTTTCAGAGGAAACCGCGGACTTCGGAGGGTGCGGAACAATAAAGAGGAGAAAACACTGTCTGCAAGCCCTGTTATAACTGAAGTCGGGCAGGCTGGGGGGCATTTAGAGCTCTGACTGCAACAATTCTGTTGTTACAACAATTATGCCAGAGTGAAGTTTACAGACTAACTACCAATCTGGCTTATTCGCTAGACGATTGCTCTTTTTTCGCTTGCGTTGTATCACGTCATGCACAATTTTTTGAACTATTCTCTGGGAAACTCAAGAGACCCCTTGTGCCTGGTTTGAGCCTCGCCAAGGGGATTCTGCTGTACCTGGACCAGTTTTCTTGGGGGTTGCATTTCAGATATCTGATTTATAGGAGATAACGAGCAGTGATGTTGTGGTGAAACTGTATAAACTTGCAGGTGGATCCTCCATGTTGCCGTTCAGTTGAACAGGTTCCATTTACTTCTACAATCGCTGGGCGTTGGTTTGTAACAGGATTTCGGGACGGAGATATTTTTGTTTCATTAATGAGTAAAACCAGTAGTGGGCAGTTTTTGCTGCAAGCTGTACAGAAAACGTTTTGTGCTGAAAGACATAATATAGACATCGATTCAAAAGGGCTGAGGTCTTCTTAAGACCATTTAACACTGTTGAGAAATGATTTGCTGCTGTTTATCTATCAGAATGAAAATGTCCGTGTCAATCCATTGGAAAAAATTTTGTTGAATAATAGCCCATTTCTTCTTCCCGAATTAGCATTTTGCATGTTCCCATTAGCTATTTTTAGTGAAGTATGTATACATATATGTCTAAATTAATATATATTTTATGTTGCTTTTGCTTAGCCTAAGATCTATAACTTAACTGATTAGACTTGCAATCAAGAAGAGAAATGGCACATCATGATGTACAGGCTCTGGAGAGAACTGGCCTGTAATTCTCAGGATTATTGGCAAAAAATACCCACCCCCCAAAAAACCCCCTTCCCAAATGGGATGTAGATTCTGTAGCAGTTGAAATGTGTATTATTAAACTCCTTAAGCAAACCAGAATGGCTCCCAGCGGAGAGCAAAGACATTCTAAGTATAGCCACAGCGAAATTCTCAGGTCTGGCTTTTCTCTGCTCAATTCCCTCTTGATTATCTCCTGTAATATTTAAACTTCATGCCACGCCATAATTATTTAATAAAAAGTAAATATGAAACGTATCTCAGAGGGGAATATGACCTTTTACCTTCGTGTTGTTATACCAAAGACAGACACAGATAAACAGGGTCGGGATCAGTAGAATAGTCTGTCTCAATTGATTGCTTCATTGTTCCTGTGTCCCGCAAGGTGCCGAGTACGTTTTGGAAGATCCAATAAGTGCCATCAACGGCTCTTGTAACCAGGTATTTTCTGCTGTGCTGATGTCACAGGTTATTAAAAAAAAGCCTCAAAAGAACCACAAATGGTACAAGAGGATAGACCAGCGCTGGATGGGGATAGCGCTAAAGGACCTGCGTATGTTATTTATTAAATGTGTCATGGAATTCTTAGCAAGATTCGCAGCATGAATGTGTCGCTTGAATTATAATGTACGTTCTGGAGTATAAAGAAATGAGAAAAAATCCCAACCTGTAACTGTCTTAGTAAACACTCGTAATCCTAACGTCTTAGAGGCAAAGCCCATGGGTATGCAGAATGCCACAGAACGTTTTGGTTTCTGTATTAATTTGAATTGGAATTTATTTTGAATAATCAGAAATTAGATGATTATTGCCGCAGTTTTACAGTGGAGAGTATTAAAGTGTCTGAAGTTGGAGGAAATCCTCAGCGACGCTGGTGGGGCCGTACCAGCTATTAGTGAGTGAGGATCTGGGTCAGAATATCTCGCTTTATCCACTAGAGATTCTCCTCATTGCAGCGAAGCGGCTGTGTCTGCAGAAGAGCCAGATCCGAGCGGAGACGTTAACGTGTCTACTGAGTCGCTGTGCCCTAGTTTGTGACGGCAAAGTCTTGCGGGGTGGAGTGTAACGTGTTTATTAGCTGAGCAAATACGGTACCTGATTTCTATGACCAACATAGAAGACCTGTTGTAATTTGCATTTGTGCCGTAACTTGCTGTATTTCTGCCACGGTCAGTTTTGTCCAGACCAAATATATTAATCCTTAAAGGAGCATTTTGTGACAATGCTGCCCTGCTGTATCTTTCAGGTTATTCACTGTTACGTGGTGAGGAGTCAGCAGTGGAAACTGGAGCAGTTTTCAGTGCAGAAGTCATTCATTTTTCTATTTTGAGTGAGCCAGACTCACTCTGCAATGCTTTCAGTTAGGAGTTTTTTCAATGCGTGCAGCATTCAGATAAATTGTGTCGTTTGCTTCAACACATCTGCCTCCGAATGCATTTTGGGGAGCTCTGGCAGGTGGTGGACCTGTGCATTGGGTTCAGGCAGCCCAGGCAAGGAAGCTGTGAACTGTCTTAGCTAACGAAGCTTCAGACTCAGCCAAACATATAAACTCATACAGGTTGGTGGGTTTTTTCTGTTTTCCTTTCAGCTTTAAATGAACCTACCATAGATTACGGTTTCCAAAGACTGCAGAAGGTCATCCCGAGACATCCCGGTGACCCTGAGAGACTAGCAAAGGTAAAATATTTATACGCATTTCACTGAGCCCACTTTGTTCTTTCACTTCTAACTCACAAAAGAGACAAAATTGTATCTCAAATGACTATTACATGTGAACGTATGTTCAACAATTAGTTGTAGGACCAAATAAGAATTTGGTTATGTAGAATGCAGAGCTACCAGTAATTGTTTTCTCTTAGAGCTCAAACACTATGAACTTCTTTTGCTGCTAAAACAAGAGTTCAGTGCAGGTACCATCCCAGTTCATAATCATGGTCCTTTGCACTTATCTATATGGGCAAATCTCTGAACCTAGATGATATATGATAAAGGATTTATTGCAGAGGTTAATCTGAAGGGAATGTTTTAGTAAAAAACACTTAAAGCTCAGCTTTCTCTTCAGCAACAACTGCAGAACGCATGTGTTGGAACAGCTCGGGATTTAACGTATCTGTAATACTGCGCCTGCCGCAGCGAGGGTGGCATTCGTGACTGTATCACTACAGTTTTAGTGCAGTACCAAAATCACTTATTATCGTCTTTGCAGGATGAAAGACTGTTTTATTCAGATAGTCTGCTGTGCGATTGTTTTCCTACAAGCAGAGGTAACTTACGTAAGATAGGTAGTGTTTTTATTAGGCTAGATGGGGGTGTTTTGAAGCGGGTTCAGGTCTCCGGGGTGCGGGGGGGTCCTGTGGGTGCTCCCGGAGCACCCCTCACCCCCCCCAGAGCCACGGGGGGTGTGCAGCTCTGCCCTGAGATACTGCAAGAGGGGCAGGGTTTTTCAGAAAAGTGGCAAACAGCAGCTCTTTTAGAGACTCCTTTTTCAGAAAACACTAGCCCGTGCTTTTGTTTGCACCGAAACCCTTTTTTTCTGTTAAAATGTCCATTTTACTCATCTCCCTGCAGGAAATGCTGTTGAAACGAGCTGCTGACCTAGTCGAAGCACTGTACGGGACGCCACACAACAACCAGGTCAGGACCCCTCCAAGGGCAGCGCTGCGCGCTCGGTTTTTAGTTCTAAACGCTAGAAAAATGTCTCGGAGCCCCTTTCTGAGCGTTGCCCCTGGTTCGCAGGACATCATCCTGAAGCGGGCGGCAGACATCGCCGAGGCGCTGTACAGCGTCCCGCGCAACCCCGCGCAGATCCCCGCGCTCTCCAGCTCCCCGGCTCACAGCAGCATGATGGGGATCAACTCCTACGGGAGCCAGCTGGGAGTCAGCATCTCCGAGTCGACGCAGGGCAACAACCAAGGTAAGCGCTGCGGGTTCGTTTGGGCGATGAACAATCGCAGCGCAGTCGCTGCCGTCGGGGTTTCTCAACTCGGTCACCTGTTCGGCTTATGGTGGCTCTAAAGCAGATGCGTGCGGCCATTGGTGACGCTGTGTCTTGCACCAGGTTCCGCTCACCACATTGGCAATGGCTGGAATCATTTTTGAGTATTTTTTGACACCAGCTTGACCCAGAATTCTCTCCCTGCTCCCCTCAATGTTATTTTTTGTTATATCTCTGTTTTCATAAAAGACAATGGCAGCAACTCAACAAAACCGCTTAAAAAGGTGGGGATTTTCTTGTTGCTTGCTTTCTCTCTCTCTCTTTCTTTCTCTCTTTCTTTTTTTCTTTCTTTCTCTTTTTCTCTCCCTTTCTCTCTCTCCCTTTCTCTTTCTCTCTCTCCCTTTCTCTCTCTCTCTCTCCCTTTCTTTCTCTCTCTCTCCCTTTCTCTCTCTCCCT